>JAPMLY010000663.1:102500-173784 GCA_026401115.1 Tetraselmis chui
GCGTAGGCCACCTCTTGCTGGTTGGCCTGCGAAACAACCCAATCACCGTTAAATTACCAATTAAAGACCGAAGCAATGGATTTCTCTTCTCTTGTGTGACATTGACATCGCCATCATCCTTCCCTATAATTCATTGGCATCAAAATATTTATCTGGGAATGTGTTTCGATCGAACATGTCGATGGGAGGAGTACGAGAAAAGCGTCAAAATTTCCACTCATTAATGGACAACAAAATTATGAAATATCGTCGGTATTTAAACAAGATGCTGATACATGAATGTCCAATTCCCATGTGATACATATACAATTCATTTTGTTAGCTTATAGCTAAAAAATTAATTACAAAGAAAGAGGTGAAACGCACAGAAAGAAAACGGGGAAAGATGAAGAAAGTTCTGAGCTCAATACGGATGTGTGCAGTATTTATTAGTATGTGTCACCGAACCGGGACCTCTGTTCGGTTGTGTGTGACGTCTCATGCCCCCGCCCTCTGTAGCGTCTAGTTGTGTATCCCCGCACTGTTTTCCACTTTCCCACATCTTATTTTCTCAAATTTTCGCCCCTTTCAGTTTTATGCGCTGATTTATAAAGTCTAACTACTATTAACATGTCCTTTTGCGCTGTTCAGTTCATTCATTTTTAACATATTTTGCAACCATCGTGTTTAACACCTTCCTAGTTTAATTTGGCGAGTTCCTGTGGGTGGCATTTCAACAACACGTTAAAGATGAGGCATTTCCGATTGTGTGTGCATATTTTGCTAATATCGAAAATCGAAACATGCCGCGACGGGCATAATAGGCAATAATGTCGCCAATTTAAATACACTGTGGCTCGCAGGGTATTCCTTACTTGCCGGCAACTGTATTGGTTACTATTTTACTATTGACGACGCATGCAGAATAAATAACTTGTACAACTTGCTAGAGACGAAATTCGTATATGCGGTTTATTGGGTGTTTTATCGAATGGCATTGATAATAGCGTATGACCATAGATAGATTCCTTGCTGGGTGCTACCACATTGTGTCGTATTCCCGGATTAATTCTTCTAAAGAAAGTTAAAAACAAGAGCCGGGGCTACCGCGGGAGGGAGGGCGGGCGGGTGGCGGCACCTGGATAGCGGGTGCGAGCGCTGTTATGGCGGTGACGCCGCATATCGATGTTCCGGCGGCAGTGAGCGAGCCTAGTCGGGCAGGGAGGCCCATTCGCGAGTTTAACCACATCACGGAGGTCAGTCCGGCGGTAATGGAGGCGAGCACGACGGGAACGCCGACGGTGCCGAGCTTCAGCACCTCCACCACGCTCAGCTTCGCACCCACACACACGATCCCCGCCTGAAGCACCGTCTTGGAACAAAACTTGAGCCCGGGCTGGATCATGGGCAGCGCCGCGGCGGGCATGAGCAGGTTACTGGTGGCGAGGCCGAGCAGGATCGCGACGGGGACGCCGGAGATGGGTGAAGGGCCGTCAGGTAAGCCCTGAGCGGCCATCAAAGCACCGCCAAGCACCTCCGCGCCCATCCCACCCAGCTGAGCCACACACCCCGCCAGTGCTAGCCCCGGAAACACCTTGGCCGCCTTTGACAGCACTCCGTCGCTGCCCCCCTTCGTCGTGGGTGTGCGCGGAGTATTCACAGTGTTTCCGTGCCATTTTCGGAAAATGAGTTCGTGCGAGTGCTTCGACTGAGTCCGCGCTGCCAAAGAAGCGGAGGGTGCAGTGGGCGCGAAGGCAGCCTGGCCAGCGTTCCTAAAGAGGGCGCAGCTGGTGTGTCGGGCGGTGCTGCTGGTTGTGGCGCTCAAGAGGGCTGTAGTGCTACCGCGACGAAGCGCGGCGGCAGCCATGGTCAGTGGTGAAACTACTTCGAAAGTGCGACGACGTCGTACACCCCCAGTATTACGAAAGACCGGTCACAAAAGATGGGCGTCCTTCTACTGTGTTGTCACTGGCTATCGCTACTGTTCTATCACCGCTAGACCTGGCTGCGCTTCTCAGCATAGCGACTAGTCGCTATGCCCCCTCACGACTATCGCGAGGTTGGGTGGACCTGGTTTCACCCGAAAGAGCATCTGTCGCGGTCGTCGCCGCGACAGCCACAGCTATAGTTTCTGTATCTGTTTTTAGGGTTTTATTGACGACCACTGATTGCAAAAAGTAGAGGAAAGCACCAGGGTTGGGCTTAAATGGATTTAAGTCCCCAATTTACGCTTAATTGATTTATTTAAGTTAAGCGTAACTTAATTACGCGACGGCCAGAAACCGCTTATATTCCGGCTTAAATAGTTTAGGCTTAATTAAGCCTAAAATGGCTTAAATAGAAGACTTAAATTCAATTTAAGCGCAACTTGATTTAATCATTTAGATTTTAGGGCCGCGTTCTGTGCATGTGGACGCTCTTTCCACACAAGTTAGGATGCGAGTGAGCTAGTTTTTTTCACAGCTCCAACTCCGGAGCCCCGAACTTTTATCGATCCGCGTCTCTGCAGTTGCACCGCCCCTCGCTCTTGCCGCAATGGCTGGCTCTTCCTCTGACGGATCGACAAGCGACGAGAATGACGTCGAGATTGTCGGCTCGACTCATCGTGGTGCTCGTTGCCCAGTGCAACTCGTCGCACCGAGCCCCCCGCCGGGGTCGCATCATGCATCACCCGCAAACCATGATGGGACCCAAGCCTCTCGTGCTGGTGACACCGTCGGCGACGCGCAGCAGTCTCCTGCCGCCTCCGCCGCCACGGCCCGAAATGAATCGTTCGCCCAAGTCCACCGCAAGGTCCTTAAAGGTTGTTGGGGCCACCAAGGCCGGACTGGGCGCATATGGGGCTTTTTCGTCAAGGCAACCCCAGATGAGGCGGAGAGGGCTAAATCTGGCGGGGCTGCGAAACGAGGCAGGCCCTCCAACCCGGCTGCAAAAAGAACCGAGGAGTTTGTCACGTGCATGGTTTGTGCATGCGCGGAGCTAGGTGGATTGCACCCAAACATGCCTGACAACGCTCACGAGTTGATGGAGGCGGAGACGGATGTGCAGAGCCGGCTCCGAGAAGACGTGATACCTCAACATCACAGAACTTTCAAGTACACCTCCAATCACGGAAACAGCATGTTGACTCACGTGAGAACGAAGCATCCGGAAGTGTGGACGCTGGAGCTGGATGGCAAGGCCCCAAAGAAAGACGACTTACTGAAAGCATATGGTAGCAATGATGCTCGTAGGGTCGCCTCCTTAGGTACGAATTTAAATACATCATGTGATGCAATCTTCTATCATTGTCTAATTATAATGTGGCTCTGTGGGTAGTATCGGACAATCAAGTGCCCAACGATGCCGAGCAATCTCAAAAGAAAGACATGAGAGACTACGACAAAAGAACCCAGAAAAAGCCGGGCACCGACCCCAAGCAAGTCGCATTCAACCTTTTGCTCACCCTGGTCATCGTCTTCTGCAAACTTCCTTTCTACATCGTTGAGAATGCCTGGTTCAGATTTCTGATCTTTTTCCTTGACGCTACCTTCAGCATTCCATCGCGGAAAGATATCACCCAGATTCACATGCCAGCGTTGTGCCGCAAAACTGCAGAGGAATGCAATAAAAGGGTTGCAAGTGTGTTTATTTTTTTGTTATTAGTGTTATCTGATTGGTGGCTCTCATGTTTGGGCGTTGTACCTTTGTTTGTGCATGTTTTTTAGGAGCATTTGTTGGCAGGTGTCTTTGGTGTGGCAATATGCTTCGACCTGTGGATGAGCCGCAAGGGACATGAAATAATGTCCGTGGATGCCCAGTACCTGTCAGAGGATTGGGTTCTCTCTCGGCAACATCTTGGACTTATCAATTGCTCCTCTGACACCGGTGGTGTCTCCTTGTTTAAGAAAGCCAGGAGGCTACTACGTCGGAAGAAGATGCCATCCAAGGTGAGTGGTTATTTTTTTGTGTATATGCGCACTCAGACTGATTCGCTACATTGACTTCAAAGTACATATGTGTGTAAATGTTGTGGGTGCACTTTCATGTGAAGGTGGCCACCTTTGTAAAGGACGATGGAGCGAATCTCAAAACTGCTACTCAGTCTATGAGAGAGGGCGTAGATGAGATCCCGGGCCTCCAGTACAAGCCTCTTGGAGTCCCTCCGTGCATGTCTCCATGTTGGTCTCATGGTCTGAATGGGGGAGGCAACGCATCTATCAAAGCAGCCAAGGCCCACAAATTTCGTGTGCTGGAGATTTCCAAGGTCTTGGCTCGGTTGCAGAAGTGTGTCACCTATACCAAAAAGTCAGCCAAAGGATGGCTAGCTTTTAAGAAGGCCTGTGCCCACTTTGGTGAAAAAGCCGTCAAATTTTGGACTCCGGTGAAAACTCGTTTTACCTCGGTACGCATCGGCCCCTTTTGACTGAATGTGTGCTATACTCTGGATGTGCTCTATTAAATCCCTTTGGTTGGCATGTCTGTCGTTGCAGTGGTGGAAGAGTCTGGTGCAATTGATCGGCAGCCGCAGGACTACTGCGTACCTATTCACTCAGCTTGAGGAGACGCACAAGTATCGCAGCAGAAACCCTGCCGGTAGGTTTTATATCACGCCTACGCCTACTTCATTTGTTTTCAAGCAATTTCTATTTATTAAATATAGTGATGTTGCATGTATTGCAGACAATGATTGGAGAGCAGCTCAAGTCATGGAGCGTGTGTTGCACCACCCTTGTAAAGTTGTCGGCAGTGCACAAGGGCATGACTACCTCGTCACTGATGCTATGAAACATGCTATCGACATCTCTGAGTCCAGCCGGTCAAAGTCTATGTTGATGCGGGAGTCTCTTGAGGCGTACTTGGCTGACGAGGCCTACGCTAAACCGGATTTAAACCAGAAGTTTGAGGTGGGGTCATGTATCAATTTAGTGTGCACATTAACCGTCCTTGGCAACTTTTAATCCGCGTTGCAATATGCAGGCCGATCTTATTGAGCATGAGTGTATTATGCACGAGGCCATCTCAGAGCACCTTGAACCGTTCTTGGAGCCGCTTGTCACGTATGATACGTCAGCCGCCACTATGATGGTTGCTTTCATGCTGGATCCGCACTACAAGGATGGAGCATGGTTGGGGAAGCTCCACGTTAGTGACGAGGAGGCCACCGCAGTTTTAAAGCAATACAAGAAGGAATGCTTGGTCCCTATGTGTGTCGCAATGGCTCGTCACAAGGAGCAACACTGCCGTGCATGCCAAGGTAATCCTTCGCCGGATCAAACCCAAGGGATCCCAGCAGTTGACACATGGATGGTTGACAACGATGATGATGACGATATACCCCCTCATGACAAATGGCAAGTATGGATGCAGAGCACTGAGCGCGCTGTCAAGGACGAGCTGAGGAGGTGAGTTTATATTCTATCTATCTATATGTATATATATGTGTGTGTGTGTGTGTGTGTGTGCGTGTGTGTGATTTGTCTTACGTTTGCAGCATGAACGTTTGTTCCGCACCATTGAATTAAGCACCATTTTGTGTCAATCTTTAGGTTAAATGCCGAGCCTTTGCTGGACACTGACAAGAGTAGTTTGATGTGGTGGAAGGAGAATTCCCGCCGGTATCCGCTTTTGAGCGACCTCACCAAGGTTATTGCCGTAATCCCAGCTAGCCAGGCGGACAATGAGAGACTGTTCTCCGCAGCCGGGTTGTATAGTGGCACCCTTAGGAACAAGATGAGTGTGGAGAACCTCAGCACTTTGGTGTATTTGCAAAAGAACGTGGACCAGATGGCAAGGTTCAGGGACATCGCTAGAGTGGTTGGGCTTGTTGGTGATGGTCATCGGAACCCCATCGGATGGGAGCCCGGTAGCTCTTATGGTGTAGCATTGAGTGACAAGAGCCTCCGTGACATGATGTATTCATGTGTCGAACCCGTCGATGACGATGCTAGTGATGTGTCGGATGATGTCATGAGTATTGGTGGATGGAGTGATCTAGAGGATGATTGATTGATTGTTGCTATCAATAGCAATGTAATGAATGCGTCCCTCAGGGCCAGTTTCATAGAAATGTACATGAAGTCTACATTAAAGAAGCTTTAAGTACAGTTAATAAACTTGATTAAGCTTAAATTATCTAAGCCCTCTTGTTTATGGTCAGATTGATTTAGGCACTCTCTGCTTTCGCGCTAAGCCAATCTAGGCTTCGCGCGAATGCAGTCTCGACTCTCGTAGTCGAGCAGGGTGTCAGTTTTACCTTTTCGTCCCATGCGCACTCGAGCGTCACCCGACACTTCCCCTCGTTCAGCGACGCAGTTCCACAACATGCAGCCTGAGCAGTCTACATCCGCCGCTGCGGTCGACCCTCACGCTACCTCAATCGAACAACGCACAGCCGAACAGATTCGTACGGCAGTTTTGGCATCGGAACAACGGATCACTGAGCAGTTTTTGGCGGCTAACGCTGCCTTACTCGCCCAGCTCCAGCAGACGACAGCTACTCTTGCTACCATTGATCAACAACAGTCCATTCCCGCCGACGCGACATCGACGGAGGGTGGTAAGGCGGCCCCCGAGCCACCTATCGACCTGCTTGACGACGAACCCGACCCCTCCGCGGCCGAATTCGTCGACTTCACCTACTACGGCGAAGTCATTCCGGCCGGCCTCGAACGTCCGCCTCGCGACGTCGAGGAGCCACGTCTGTGGACTCTCACGGACGACACCGCCCGGGCTCTAAGCGACAAACGCACTCAAGCGGCGTACGACGAGTACCTACACATCGGGTGCTATGCCTTTTTCGACAGTTGCGCCAACGCGGCAATTAGCGAGGCTTTGGACACGTTGTCGCACGGCCCACCTCTACCGACAGAGCAGGCGGCAGCGATTGCCCTCATCCGAGCGGGTCATCGCACCCACACAGCGACGGAGGAGGCCGCCCGTACTCGATTGGGCTTCCTCCGCCTCACCAAGGGCGGACAAACGAGCACGGATGCGGACCGCGTGTTTGCTGAATTGGCCCACGAGCGCTTTTGCCGACCGCTTCCTACCGCGGTCTCCGGCACATTGGACGCGCTACGCCAAGCTTTCGTCGACCGCACGCTTGAGGTCAGCTTACACGCCGCCAGCAAGGCCGCCGCCGGCGCCGCTTTCGCCAAGATCACGCCGGACAAGCTCACCGGCCCCGACGCTCGAACCCGCAAAGCCGCCGCCGAAAAACGCAAGGCCGCTGCCGCAGCAGCAGCCGCAGCACGAGCCACCCCCCCTCCCCCCAAGCCAACCGACTCGGCTAAACCCCCAAGCAAAAAATGATGGTGTGGCCCGCCGCGCCGATTCCTGCTCCCCGACATCTTCCTTCATGCGCCATCGCGTACGTCGAAAATGGCGGGAGTGGGAGCGCATCGGCGCGAGCGGGCAAGTCCTTAATTGGATCCGCCATGGCGTACGCGTGAAGTTCAAACACGGCCTACGTCCCAAGCCTTTCAACCACGGCATCTCTATGCTAGATGCCACACCCGACCAACTCGAGTTTCTCAACTCGGAACTCCCACGCTTCGAGGCTTGCGGTGCATGGGAGCGCTCTACAAACCCCCGCTACGTTTCCCGGATGTTCTTGGTGCCCAAACCCGGATGTAATCAATGGCGCTTGATCATCGACCTTCGCGAACTCAACCGCTACTGCTCAACCTTCAACATGACTTGCGAGACCCTCAAGCACCTTCTCCATCTATCTCGACCGGGGGATTACTTCGACTACCTCGACCTCTCCGATGGGTACTACACCCTTGGCATCCGGGAGGAGGACCGAGACTACTTCACGGTCAACTACCGCGGCACCTTGTGGCGCCTCGCGTGCCTCCCCATGGGGTGGTCGGGCTCCGCTTACTACTTTTGCAAGCTCACCCAAGTGTTCACGAACCACTTACGCCGCCCACCACCTCCCACGCCCGCATCTACACCGACCAGCCCACGCCGCCCGTCCAAGCGCTTCCTCCGGAACGCGCGATGGCGAGGAACCCGACTCCTCCCCTACATGGACGACTTCCTCTTCTTGGCGGATTCTTATGACGAGGCACTACTACTTCGGCAGTGCGTCCAAGCCCTGCTAGACAGCCTCGGCCTACAACGCAACCCCAAGAAAGGCGTGTGGACGCCAACGCAAGTCGGCGACCACTTGGGCCTCACGGTGGATTTGCAACGCGGCGAGTTTCGCGCCCCACTCGCAAAACTGCAACACCTCGCACAACACGCTTCGTCCTTACTCGGGCGAGCGGCGTCCAACGCACGGTGGCTACCCACACGACAACTCGCAGCCTTCGCAGGGAAAGCGCAATTTCTCTATCTCGCCATTGCGCCCGCGCGATTCTTTTTGCGCGAGCTCCACAACGTCTTGGCTACCCGAACCGGTTGGGGGGGACGCGTGCGCCTCACCCACCAACTTCGACGCGACCTCGAGTGGTGGCGTACGGTGCCCACCTAACACAACGGCCGGTCGATCTACAAGCCCATCGAGACCGCCTATTTGCACGCCGACTCGAGCGACTACGGATGGGGGGCCGTCCTAAACGAGGACGCCAATTACCAAGCCCGCGGTTTTTGGAGCACACCCGACCGCCTCCAACACATCACGTGGAAGGAGCTTCGCGCAGCTCGACACGCGGTCGAATCGTTTCTCCCACAACTCCGAGGACGACAAGTCCTCCTCCACGAGGACAACACCGCCGTGGTCGCCACCCTCACCAAGTTAACGTCCCGGTCGCCTGTCATGATGACCGAGCTACGGCGCTTGTGGTTCCTACTCGACACCAACGACATCCACATCCGCCCACGCTACATCCGGTCGGCCGCCAACGTCTGGGCCGACAAGCTCAGCCGCGAAATGGACTCCGAAGCAAGACTGGCAGCTAAACCCACGACTCTTCGACCACCTTCAGAGCCGGTGGGGCCCACATACGATCGACCGTTTCGCGTCTATGCTCAACGCGCAACTGCCACGCTTCAACGCCCGCTGGCGCGACCCCCTGTGCGAGGACATCGACTGCCTGCACCTCCCCGACGCGGCGTGGAGACGCGAGAACAACTACTGCAACCCCCCGTGGTCTGCCCTCCCAGCGCTCGCCGCAAAACTAGCACAAGCCCAAGCCGCGGCGACTGTCATCGCCCCCTACTGGCGAAACAAAACGTGGTACCACGCGTTCGCCCGCTTGGCCACCGAGACCGTGCACTTCCGAGCGTCCCGCGACCTGTTCTTTCCCGGCAGATTAGGCAAGCGCGAAGGGGTCGGACCTCCCGCGTGGAGCATCGTGGCCTTTCGGCTATCACCCCCTCTTGGCTCTACATTCGCCGCGGAGCGATTGGCCGGGCGTTACGCCCAGACCGATTAAATACGCCTGGACAGCACGTCCCCCCTTTGCGTACATGACCTCCGCGCTACGGCTTACGCCGTGAAGCAACACCGGCGCCCTGGTCATCCGATTTAGCTGAAACTTTTCAAGACCTCCTAGGATCGGATAAGCTCGGGGTTACGGCGGTCACCCTACTCAGCAACTCGCTAGCGCCCTCTACGTACGCGAGCTACCTGAGCGCAATCAGACAGTTTTTATTTTTTGTGCAGAGGAAAATATCGCCCCGCTACATGCCACGCCATCCACGATGGTACGCTACACGGCCTGGCTAGCCCTCCTAGGCACGGTCGCCGCCGGCTCGCTTCAACCCTACTTCTCCGCGGTTAACAAGTTCTTCCGCGACCACCAGCGCCAACCTATTGCCGTGGGCGAGCTCCTGGCGGACGCCCGCCGTGGCCTCGAAATGCTACAACACCGCCTACTTCCCACCGCCGCTCGCCTCCCGCTACGCGCACAAGTCGCCCTGGACATCCTACACGCCGCCAAAGCCCTACACGGTACCTTCGCGTGGACCCCTGCTACCTTTCCCTAGATGCAGCGTTTCAGAGCCTGTTTAGCGGTGTGCGTCAATTACATGTTTTTCTGCCGCGCCGAAACCGGTGCTCGCTGCCAGACCGGCGACCTAATTGTCGACAGGCCTTCTCAACAAATCTGTCTATTCGTGCGCAAATCTAAAGGGGACCAGCGCCGCGACGCCGGCGACAAACATGTCATCGCTATCCTTGTAGCCGCCAACCCCGTCTTCGCGGACCTGCTCGACTACTACACGGCGCACCGCGCGGCATTCTGCAATAAATTCGACAACAAGCCACCCCCGCTCGCCTTTTGGAGCTTCTCACCTTCCGAACCTTCCGCCGATTGGGGTGCCGCGTCCACCATCTCCGCTTGGCTCGCCCTCGCCATCCGCACCGTCAACTCATCCGCGCCCACCGGTTTTAAATGGACGTCGCACAGCCTACGGAAAGGCGCGGCGTCCGCGGCCAGCTGCATCGGCGCGCTCCTCCCCGTAATCACATTTATGGGTGGTTGGGCCAAGAACAGCTCTGTGACCGAAGGCAAATATATTGACCCAACCATGACCCCATCACCTGCTGCTTGGCGGTTCTTCGGCTGGCTCACTCCGTCCCCCCCGCAACACTAATTCTGGCTGTGCAAGCCTTTGGCTTTAGGTTACTGGCAAAACGTGCCCTAGGGTAAATGATCAGATTGATTTGAATCTAGAGGTTTGCATATCCAGTATCATGTGTACGGGACAGTAACTCTAGCGGTTACTGTTACCGTTAATATCGGCGCGTCTCACCTGCAGGGCAACCACCTTGCCCGAGCAGTTAGACGCAGCCAACGACCAACGACTTCCCCAACGGTCAGCTCTAGCTAGCCCGTGCCTTATAAGCCGTAGCTAGCCACGAGCCTAGGCACTCTCTGCTTTCGCGCTCAGCCAATCTAGGCTTCGCGCGAACCCACCCACCCAACCCTATAATCCTGCGCTAACCGACCCCCAGGCCATGTCTGTGGGTGTCTTTTGGCCAAATTGTAAGCAAGCTGACATCTTTGGCAAAACGTGCCCTAGGGTAAACGTGTATTTAAGCATAAATAAGTTACGCTTAATTAAGTTACGCTTAATTAAGCTTAACTTGATTAAGTCACCCCGAGGCGAGTTTAAGCCCAACCCTGGAAAGTACACCGCAAAAGATTGTGAAAGTATGGAACCCCCTACTTTCTTATTCTTGTAATCCGTGATTATTTATTTATTTGTCCCACTTCTCTGTAGCGTGAGGGTCATCAGGGCTACAGGTGAGGATAGTGCCGGGTGGTTAGGGTCCACCTCCCCCCCCCCCCCCTGCTTGTCTCTAGCGTGTATGCACTTTAAGGCCGGTTCTTAGGTCAACTTTGCCACCATCCGCGAAAGATAAGACCTTATTCGTCCCGCACAAGTCTTTGTAAAGAAAATATTCTTACAAGAAAAATAGGCAGTGGAGACCACCAAGTCCTTGTCAAATTGTACGGGTACTGCATGTTTTGGCGACTTTGAATGATATGATAGTGAATGAAACACTTTCAGCACACACAACAAACGCACAATAATACTCACACACACACACACACATACACACGCAATAATACATACACACACAATAATAAACTCACACACAATAGTACACTCATACACACACACACACACACACAACAGTACATGCACAATAATACACACACGCACTCACTCAAACAACAATCCACACACACACAACACAAGTTTGCATAAGGTGAACTTGAACAAATTTTAATTTCAGAATTTGCTAACTACAAAACGCAAGTGTGTGTGTGTGTGTGTGTGTTGAGGGGGGGGAGTATGAAATAGATTAGGAGCAAGGGCAAAGGTTTGTATCAGCAAGCATGAGTAATGACAAGCGATGAGTATTGATTGAACACACAACGAAGCATGCTTGTGGACATGAGACGATCATATAGAAGCAAAGCCAAACATGCTGTTGAGGTGATAATGGCCTTTCATACTACACAATGAGAACGGTTGTGGTAAGCGAAGTGGAGCTCGCCGCTACTCGCAGTGGAATGTATGTTTACCACTCATTGCCCAAATATCAAAGCCTGATTGGCTCATTCGTTCGGAGACGTAACGCAAATTTGCGTAATGTTTTCGGTTTGGGATCGGATATCGCTAATGTCTTTGAACTGGCCAAGCACTGTGCCGCCTCTAGTTCAGTTATTGGCGTCATGGCGCAAAACGGGCATCTTCCGCCACGCGCGTTACTGTTGTGAGTAATGCTTCCTTGTTATAGATAGCTACTCAAGATGTACTAATCAATAAATGTCATGACTAGACACAACTATGCTCTAGACATCGGTCTAGTGAGTCGACATAGAGCTGTGGCTAGGCTACAACACTTGACTTCCTTCGTCCCGACACCATGCTTCAGGTTGGTTGTCTTTCTGACTTTACCTTTTGTGATTGTGATTGTAACTCCGTATGCGCTAGTTACCGTCCATATTGAACGTGCATGCACGGTTCCACAGTTACCCATACCGAAAATAGTTGATTATGGAATTGTGTAACATAGGTCGTAGACGATCACCGCGTCAGGCTCTTCCATTCCCGTATACCCACATGCCCCCCTTGCAACAACCTTCTTCGACCGCGAGACTGTTCGCAAGCGTCATCGCCAAAGCTCAAAATTTTGAGCGGGGAATGTATCCGTTACTATTTGTGGTTCTCGTGGGGATCTTTCCAAAGCTTCTTCGGGCTTCGCTGCTGGTGTCGTCATGCCATGTGTAGACGACGTCGTTGTTTGACCTTCAATAGCGTAGTAATCATGTATTTCTTACATATTATATGTGTGTGTATGCATGTGTGTTTGTGTGTGTGACTGTGTGTGTACTACTAAACATAATATATTGCATTGCACAAGAGTTCTTGTTCCCTGGTTAATCCCGCGTCGTCGCTAATTAGGTATTCGCATTAGTAGGCTATAACCTAATTTTCATTCTCATCTTTTCGTATATGGGGTAATCCCTGTTGTTATTGTAAGTCACACACACACACACACACACACGCACACACACACACACACACACACACATCTAATTTAGCAAGTAGAGTAATACTTGCAAAACAATTAGAAAACTTTGACCTCTATTTATATCAGGTGCACCGGACACCGGTCAATATACTTGGACCGCATGCTGTTTCTCGCTTCATGCTTTTGTCATTTATAGTAAGGACTCTGACGGATGGGCTTCATATTAAAAGAGAGGTTATATATAATCGTAATACTACGAGCCTGGACCGGCCTCTCTTCGACCGCGTACAGCACATACCGACGCAGCTGTCGGGATTATTGTGTGCCGTTGTTCCTCGGAGCTCAAGGAAAGACTGTAATAAGTGGCTTCCGTACTCGGCACGAACCCCCCCATGAATAACAAGCGTTAACTAACAGCTGACAACAACATGACTGGTTTTGTAATCGATAAAATGTAAATATCAACCCACTATCCGGAAATAAATGCAATAAAATGACGAGAGCTGCCGTTAGGTTATAAAATCAACACGGCAAAAATAATAATAATAATGGTAACTGACCCCACAAAATCATAATTATCATATAAGAAAAATAAATGCGTATATGGGATTTGCCAAAATTATGCATGCATCGCTTACATCCTCGGCGCTCATAGTGATAATAATAGTGAAACCGAAATTCGTTTTCAACACTCCTACCAAGCGTCATGTTGTCGCTGGCTGCTGTCTCAGTACGACCCTCCCACATCCATCACCCACGCCACCAAGAAGGCCCTTGCTTGGACGCGGTGCCCCCACCTACTCCGAGCCCTCCGAGAGCTTCACCTTGGAGGGCAGCGGGATACCCAGCCGCTGCACCCCCTCCGCAAACTCCTCCAGGTTGATCTGCCCGTTGCCGTCCGAGTCGAGGCGGTTGAAAAAGTCCTTGATCAGCCCGATCTCCACCTGCTCGTAGTCCACCATGTTGCCGGCCAGGGTGGGGCGGAGGAACTTGTAGCCCGTCGCGTCGCGAGGGAACTCCTTGCTCGCCTTCTCCGGGTCCGCGGCGAACGCGGCGCGCTCCACCTCCCAAGACTTCCACCGGCTCAGCCGTTCCGCCACCTAAGAAAAAAAATTGTATCCAAATAGCTTTTGGCACTCTCGGAGAAAAAAGCGAAATATAGAATTACGCTACTTTGTTTACTCAAATTTCAAATAGAAAATTCTAAAAAAATTCCTCTTTTAATTTGATAACTTTTAAATTCAACGCCCAATTGAAATACCCCAAAAATGCATCGGGGCATGTATTGGGGCAAAATACATCAAGGAAATGCAATATACAAAAAAATGTATATCCTGATTGAAAAAAAACAATTGAGGAAATTACCTAAAGCATGTACGGCAAACTGGGCCCTCCCTTAATCCGCCATTTAGGGCTTAGGATTAGGGCTTAGACCGGGTACTTTTCAACGAGGCTAACCAAACTGGACACAGCACGTCTGCAATCGTCAAATAATGCCACATTTTGGAATTCGTACTTGGGTTTAGGATAGCGCGCACAAACAACTTGCACAAACTAATAGGCAGTTAGATAAATTTTTGATTTGGCATTACGATGACATGCAAAGTCGAGTGCAGACCTACTCGAATAAAAATAAATAAAGATAAAAATCTCATATCAAAAAACGCTGACTGACTATGTTCAATCATTAATGACGTATGGTGACGTGCAAAGAGGGTTGGCTTCAAAGTAAGGTGAGTGTTGAAAAAGGGGGGAGGGAGGACGCACCGCATCGACAAACTGTTCGGTGGTGAGGCCCTCGGGGCCGCAGAGGTCGCGGGTGCCGCGGCCGGTTGCCATGAGGTGATGGATGATCTTCCGCATCACATTCGTAAACTGCACAATCTCACTGTCCGGACGACCCTGCGGCGGGCGAGGCAGTCCGCGGGCTGAGAGCCACACCCTCTTTCAGATCAAAGGCAGTTCGAGGTGGGTGAGGAGGGCAGGTACCGCGAGGCTTTCCGCATGCTGCATCGCGCCGATTATTGCCTCAACCATGCCGAGTGGGTTCAGACTGGTCTCCTCGCCGCGAAGGTGCGCCTCCCACATGTCTGCACACCCAGTCAGGCAACACCGCTCATCTCGCGCAATATGATAGAAATATATGCGTAAAACGGGCCGAATTCAAATGCAATTATGAGCGGATCAGAGAAGGTCGTTCCGGGTACATGTGTGTATGTGGTTGAGTGTGTGTGTGGGTATTATTATGTGTGTATTATGTGAGTATTATTATGTGTGTATTATTGTGTTTGTGTGTCTATGCATATGTGTGTATGTATGTGTGTGTACTATTATGTGTGTGTGATTGTAGGTGTGTGTATGAGTGTGCGTGTGTGAATTATTGTGTTTTTGTGCGTGTGCGATTGTATGTGTGAGTATGTGTGTGTGTGTGGGGGGGGGGGGGTGTGGGAGTGCGAGGGTGTGGGTGTGGGGGGTGTGTGGGGATATGTGTGTGTGTGTGTGTGTGTTATTGTGTGTGTCTGTGTGTCTGGGAGGGGGGTATGTGTCTGTGTCTGTGTGTTTGTGCGTGTGTATGTGTGAGAATGTATTATTGTGTGTGTATTTTGTGTGTATGTGTGTGTGTGTGTGTGTTGTTGTGTCTGCGTGTGTGTGTGCATATGTGTGTATGTGGTGTGTGTGTGTGTGTGTGTGTGTGTGTGTGTGTGTGTTTGTGTATGTGTGTGTATTTTTGTGCCTGCGTGTGTGTGTGTGGGGTGTATGCGTGTGTGTATTATTGAGTGAGCGCATATTATTGGGTATGTGTGTATATTGTGTGTACTACTATGTGTGTGGGATTGTATGTGCGTGTGCGTGTGTGGGTGTCAGTGTGTGTGTATGTGCGTGTGTGGGGGTGTGTGCATGTTGATTTGTGTGTGGATACTACAGTGGGTGTGTGGATGGACTGACTGGTTGCTTACCGTGGCAGGCCACGCGCGCATTTGCGCGAGTGTGCGAGTGCGTCAATTAATTCAACTCTATGCGTTGTGAGTGTTTAGTACTTGTGCTGCATTACATGGTGCTCTTGTGTGTGTGGGGGGGGGGGGAGGGCATGGAATTGGGTATCATGGTTGCGTGTCGCCGCATGGACGCACTGGGCTTGCTTACACGGCGTATTTATGGATATCGTGGATGCACGGCAGTTCGTATGCTCGACTTATCTATGTTAATTTGTCCTTTTGGGTTTGCATTAGGGAAGACGGGGAGGGGGTGCGCACCCGCGACCGTTCCGTGGCTGGCCTCGAACTCTTTGATCATGGTGCCATCCTTGGCCTTCCCGATGAGGTTGCTGGTGATGAAGCCGGGGGAGCGGTGGACCTACGGCGGAAAATTGAAAAAGGGGGAAGTGCGTTGTGGAGCGATGAGGGTGGCGGTGACGACCAGGGCCCTTCTCTGCTTTGACCAGGCGAGCACGAGTTCAGTAGGGGGGGAGGGGGGTTTGTGTACCTGGGCCACCTGGTCGGTGAGCATGTCGCCATCGTAATTGTGCGCCTGCGAAGGAAATAAGGGTGCAGTTAAGTGATTATAAAGTACTGTCTAACGTTGTCGACCAAAAATGCTCAAAATGATGAAAATCAGAATGAAATGAATAACACTAATACAAACTGAAAATGAAGACAAGGGCGCAAACAGCGCGCGTGGGGGGGGGGGGGGGGGGGGGGGGGGGCTACAGTCACAGTTACTACTCTCTGATCAACTTTTTTTTGAACAAAAAAGTAAGAAATATTATGTTGGGGAGGCTCACCGCCATGCCAAAGCCGCCGTCCGTCCAACGAATGATCTGCATCGTGGCGGCGTCGCTGATGAGATGCTGCAGGGTGCCACCGCTGCGGTCCAACAGCCCCGCCGCCTCAAACTTGGCCTTGTAGTGCCTATCGAACACCTCCTTCATCGCCACCCAAAACGATTCCTGCCACTTGAACACTGTCTTCTTCGTCACCACGTACGGCGTGACGCCCACCTCCAGACACCTCTGCACCCCAACACACACACACACACACACACACACACACACACACACACCCAAGCCACTCTCAGCAGCTCTCTCCTTCACCCCCGTCACAATAAGCTTGTGTCCTGTGTAGGCAGCATGCGTGCGTGTTGCCCCGCCGTACCGTGAAGAAGTGGTGTGCGAGGTCGGGCACGTTGTCCAGCGGGTTGTGATAGGTCACGGCGACGGACTGGTTGTCACCCATGTAGCGGTCGTCCACCACCACGATCTCAGCCTGCAGAGGATTGGTTGGTCGGGTTGTAAGGGTGAGTGATGCGAAGCAATGCGATAAATATAATGCGATGCGATGTGACGTAATGTGTTTTAGTGGTATGTGATGTGATGTGATGTGATGTGATGTGATGTAATTCAATGGTCTGTGATGTGATGTGATGTGATGTGTTTTAATGGTATGTGATGTGGTGTGAGTTGAGGTGAAGAGAGGTGTCCCAGGATATGCTACGGTGTCTTAAGCGTGGATGCGATTGAATTACCTCGGGAGAAGCGTCCGTGGATGCGATGCTATGTTGTTCTCCTAGGTGTATAGAGAAATTGGAATCACTGTTACGCAACGGCGTTTCACGATGCGTGATGGAGGGGAGCGATATTATAGTGATGGAGAATACGCTGTGCTGGTATCGTGCAACGGCATGAGGTAGGGATGTGATAGATCGCGAAGTGAAGTGTGGCTAAGCGATTCAGAGCGATGTGTTGTGCTCCATGGCGGATGGGGCGTGACAGGGAGAAGTGCAGCAAAATGTGTTACAATGTGATGGAATTTAATGCGGTGAATACTGCAGAGCATGGGGTGGTGTGTCGTGGTTTGGATTGTGGAGTGAGGTGATGTGGACCAGACGTATGCCTTCTGTGGCAAGGTAAGACGCAAGATAGCGCTGTGGCAGTGAGTGAATATTCAGTATCAGGTGTTGTGGTGTGGTGTGGTTTGTTGGGAGGTGGTTTGATCTGACGCGATGAGAACGAAAGGGTTGGGGATTATGGGGAGGTGGGGGTTGACATGAGATGTGAGGTAGTTGAGCAAGATGTTGCGTGACGTGCAGTGATATGATGTGATGTGATGTGGTGTGATGTGGCGTGACGTTGTATGACGGGACGTGATGTCATGTCATGTCACGGGATGTGGTGTGGTATGAAGTGACATGATGTGAACTGAAGTGAGATAGCTTAATGGCATATGGTGTGGTCTGAGGTAGAAGGATACAGTGAGATAGAATGTGTTGTGTTAATAAATCATACATTGTGGGGTGATATCCTTAGATGTGCTAGGGTTGGATGCGGTATAATGGGATGGGATGGGGCGTGATGGGGTCGAATACAGTATATTGGCGTGAAATGACAAGTTGTGATCCTTAATATGTTTGTGAGTGTAACTGTGTATGTATGTGCCTCTGTGTGTGTCTATCACTATGTGTGTGTGTGTGTGTGTGTTGTTCAGTCACTCACTCTCTCTCTCTCTCTCTCGCTCTTTGCTGTGTGTGTGTGTGTGTGTGTGCTTCAGGGGGGAGGGGTGGGGGTAGCGCGGGCATACCTTAGGGTCCTTGGGGGTGAAGACTGTGGCGAGGCGGCCCTCCCCAACCGCCTTCCACCCCGCCCCATACTCTCCCCCGACGGCGTGGCGCTCAAAGAGGACGGGCTGGGACGAAACAGGGCACAAATCAAGCTACATTATTTGTGCCAGGGTGCGAGCCAGGCAGGTGGGGAGCCGTAATGTCATCGGGTTGCTGTCGGTGCTGGCGCTCACCTTCTCGAAACCGAGCTTGATGCCATCGATGTGGATGGTGTCGCGGGAGATGGTGATCCCGTTCCACCCGCGACGCATCGCGCCGTTCGGGCTCCCCCACGTCTACACGCACGGCAGAACTTAAGAGCCGTACGAGCCGGGAGTAAACGCCACAGGTAAGTCACGTGACGAGGAGATACTGGGGGGGAAGGGGGGGGGGGGGGGGTTGCACCTTTTTGAGGCCGAATTTCTTTTTTTGTTCCGCTGACGGAGTAATTGTCGGTTCTTTGAAAATCGCCTTAAGCTTTGCGCCCGCAGCGACCGCGTCCCGCAGCACCTGATCCTCCGTGTCGTCGCGACTTTTGCAGCTGAGGTCGAAGTACTCCCACTTGCTGGTGTCCACGTGCGGCTTGATCCACTTTTCCATTATGAGGTTGGAGCAGTAGTGCGTCATCTCCTCGCCCGCGATGTAAACCATCGGCGCCGCGACCATCTTATTCTCGCTCACGGCCGCAGACGCGTAGCACCGCGCGCCCACGCCGGCGAACAGCCGCGGCGATAGGCGAGACAACGGTCCCATCATCCTATTCAACCCGTCTACTCTTCGAGGCAAGCGTTATACCTATCAAAAATCAACGAGCGGCGGAGGGTGTTGGTGGTGAAATCTAGGTGTGAGTCGATATACAAACAACGTCGTCGCACACACAGGTCGAGTGTATCATAGGTACGAGCCGCAGCACCCTTGTGTTGTAGCTTCGAGAAACCCAAGAGCTAGCTCTTATGTACCCGAATGGGGACATTCTTTCCTTTAGGCAGGCAATTGGATAAGCAGGGGAGAGGGATGTGGTGTGGCTCGAGAGTTGGGCAGACAACCCTAAAAGTGTACGGGGTATTTAGTGTCACAGCGGCAGACGGAGACGAAATAGGGGTTTCGACGAATGCGCCGTTCGGGCATACTATTCGGAGGGGGGTTGTCGTGGGGGAGGTGCGGCCGAACCTGTTATGGAGAGTGTGAAAAGGGGGTGGTTAAAGCGGCGACCTTGGAAAGGGACGCCTGGGACGGAGAGCCTTCTCACAGTCTCTCACACTGTCGATGGAGACGAGAGTATAAATAATGAAGGGTTGTTGCGTGAAACCGCGAGCTCCTGCAAAACCGGCCGCCGGTGGCGACTACCAACCAAGGTGTCAACTTACTTGGGTACTTCTATCCATAATGTAAACATACGAATAGTACAATTATATATTTGTATGAACGATACAAACACGAGAGTAATTTGCGCTATCCCTGGGACTGTTAGTAAAGATGTCTTAGAAGAAAAAGAACTGGAAACTACAAAGCAAACAGGAAAAGCTCTATATCTGGGACTTAAGGGTTTACCATTTGTGATATCGTTATTGCCATCATTGGTGCTTAGCCTCAGCGATGCTTCCCCCGCAACGTCCAACGGTGGCTCGCGCAGGCTACGTAGCCGAAGCCCGATCAAACAACGAGAAGATTGCTCGGTCCCTTGATGGCATGCCCTCGCTCGTACCCCTTTGTGCGTTTGCCATGGACATCTTTCCAAAGCTACAAGCCGACATCAGTGAGCGCGTCAACTTGTTTCGCTTCGCGAAGCCCGCTCCCACGTTTTCTATAATCGCGCTCGGCCGGACTTTAGGCGTTTTGCACCTCGTCTTGGCCACGGCGCCCTTGCGTTTTTGGCTTCGGACCCGCCTACTTCGGGTCGCATCTGCGAGCTCCGTGACAAGTTCCCTCATCACTACGACGCCGTTTCCTGCGTCGCGGTATGTGGCATCTTCAGTCTACCCTCATCCCGCATCCTCTCCACTTTTAGCTTCCTAGTGCTTGTACTTGTTGCCATCTCTCGGTTCAAGCTATGCGGGGTGCGTTCACGTCGGCGGGTGTTGACATGCCAAACGATGCGTGGGCCACTTCTATTACTCACCATTTGGGTCGATGCGGCGGAGATGCTTCGGTCCATACCGCTAACTCTTTGTTGGTGACGGCCCTTTCGGAAATCATCTCCGAGGTTCTCTTAGATCCCACGATGTTAGTCCACTTTCCCAATGGCAACGACGGCCTCCCCGCGGCCCGCGGATGTGGGTGTCTTGCACTATCACGGCATCCGAGGCTCAAAACTTGCTCTTGATGCCATGGTTTCCGGTTTGTTCGGCGTTTCTAGCCCCCCGTCTCCCGAAGTCGCTCTACGCCGTGTTGAGAAGACTAAGTTCGAGAAGTACTCGGAGGGAGGTGAGGAGTCGCCCCGACATCCGCTTCATTTCCTTATCGGTCACGGAATTTGGTACTCTCGGCGGCCACGCCACGGCTGTTTCGATAGAGCTAGCCAAGTAGGCAACCGCCTTTGAAGGGATGTATGTGGGCAAGTTGTTGACCTCATGGCGCCGAAAGGTTTCTCTCGCCGTCCATGTCGCTCACGCGGACAACGTCTTGCGCGGGTTGTCCGCCGCCGCAGACGGTGAGGAGGCCGCGTCTTCCTCGGTTGGGATGCATTCTCTTGCCACGGCGCTCTTCACCCACGCCATGGGCCGCAAGCGTCCCCGTGCTTCCTTTAGCGACGCGTGATGCACCGCTTGTCGCCTCCATGTTTTGCATTTTCAGCGTTGACTAGGAGTTTCCTTAGTTTAATCTAATAGGTTTGTGCACAATGCAGTGTTTCCTTTTGCCATACTTTGGATTCCGTTATCCTCTTGTCACTCTCGCCCTTTTGGTTCCCCTCCCTTTTTTTCCAGTCCATGTTCATGTTGTGCTTCTTGTAATACATGTACCATTGTTGCTTACACCTATGGTCACAACGACATGTGGCGATAATAAATTGTGATGTAATTGAATTACAAAAAGGACATTAGAAACGAGAACAGGGAAATGAGGGGGGGGGGGGGGGGAGGGCCTAATTTTGTCGATAAAATCATCACTGCCTTCTATTCCTGCGAATATCGCCTTACAATCTTTCGCGGATGGTGGCGCAAGGTTCACGGAATTTGAATGAAGGCTGAAGCTATGTATGCTCGGGTGGACGTCGGTGGAAGCGGCAAGACCTTGGGGCGGGGTTTACGGGATGGAGCGGCGGGATCGACGAGCGACCGCGCGAGGAGGGGTTTTTTGCCAGCCTTTCCCCTCCTACCTTCGGCAAGACCGAAGTCACGCGGGAGCTAGATTAGGTTGGCCCGTCGTCCCTCCCGAACGCCGACCGGCCTAGGCCGGTGGACACCCCGGTTCGGCGGGAGCGGGCCGTGCATCGTGAAGGTCGAGCCGCAGTTTAGTTTTGCATTTCTCGACAAGTGGATTTGATTTTAGATCTGTTTTTCTTGATTACAAAATTATTACGCTGTTACTGCCATTGGAGAGGTTGGGATTACTGGTTAACGGTCTACCTCTCGCTTCTAAGTCCTGTATGGCATAGCAAAAGGGGGGGGGGCCAGAGACGACAGCCGGTTCTTACTGGTAATGTTGTAAACAATTTCAATTTCAATTTCACCACCGTCAACGTGATGCGTCCTTAACGGCCAAATTGGACCTCGCCCCTCCCCTAAGCCAATCGCCCTCGCATGTTTACAGCGTGCAGTGTTCATCCAAACCTGCGTCATGTGCGTTTTTGCTCGCTTGCTTTCCAAAGAGTCACCCGTGCCAGCGGCGTGAACTTCCGTGCCCTATTCACACACCCGCAAACCAAACCTCGCGCATTGAACACGGCACCCACGCCTCCACACCCCCTCCAAAAAGCCCCCAAAAATACGGTGTTGTGGAACACAGAGAATTATGCAGCTTGGTATGAGCGCTTGAGCAATGCCCAAGCGTGGCGCTCATAATGACGTGTGTAGTCCAGACAATTTCCCGGGAGTTTATGGGCTTAATTCGACAAACTCCACCGACAACACCCGCTTTTAGCTGAGGTCTAACCACCCCGGATGGCGGCTTACTGCTTGCTTCTCGGCTCTCCTACAATTGGGTGGTACTCGGGTATCGTCGTGCTTGACGTGGTGAGAGGGGAGCGTGTTCTTGACTAGCTTATGCTCAACATAATGCATGTCCGGACTTTTGTGGAGGAGTGTACATCACATCGAGTAAAAGCATTCAGTATAATAAACAATATAAAGTATCCCTTTTATCAGTACTTATCGCTAAAAGTGTCAATTCTCCGTTCGCCAGCAGTGGCGAAAGATCGGCAGCGCGCGGGGAAGTGGAGGAGACAGACGACGAAAAGGCCGCAACTCACCCGTCAACTCGACGAGGTGGAGCGCTTGCAGTAGCCTAGACACGGCACAGAACGCGACGAGGGTGTATTTTGCACAGCAAAGCTGCGCGCGTTGGTGTCGCTCATTGTGTCCAGTCAAAACAGCCACATATAATGGCGGACACGTCCATCTCCACCTCGCAGCCTCCTGATGTCGGAGGCAGCGACAGTGAAGAGGGGAAAGGAGGCGAGCAGGTACGAGCTTCTCATCGAAGAAGATCAGGAGACGGCGACGAGGATACCGCGCAGTTATGTATAGTCGTAGTGCGGTAGTTGGGTACTCAACGAGCTGAGGGACGCTTCCGGTGCTCCTGTGCTATTGCTATTCGTTCTATAGATATGCTCACTTGATTTTCATAAATAATCGCGACGTGCTGCTGAATGGATATTACCACACATGATGTGAGTAAGCCGAAAGAAAGCTTCACTGCTTCGAGGACGTTAGCGAAAGACATGCCGTAGGCTCCGGCCACCTAAACTGAAGCAAACGTAAAGATTGGTTGACATTGTGCGTATACTGAGGGGAAGGGGGATGTGGGTTCCCGGGGTGTGCAGCGCTATCGTCCGCCCTTTGTCAACTCCTCCGACCTCACCGCCACCACCACCACAGCCGGCGCCGGCGCCTCTTCCGATCTGAGCCACGAAGAGTACCTTCGCAAGCACAATCTCACGCTCTACCTCAAGGACGCCACCAAGTGCGTCACGACCCCCCTGTTCTCCCCCTCTTGTCAACCCTTTTACGTCTCCTTACCCAACAGCCAACTCGTCACCAACCCCGTCACCGCCGGATTGTCGCATCCCGCAGAATTTGTAAATTAATTAATTTGACGGTTTTTCTTAATAAAAGCACACCGAGTGAAATACCGCCCCGCTTTCGCCGACCTCTTGCCTCCATCACACACCCTGGCACGCGTGATATCCGCCGCGTGAGTGGATCGAGCATATGGTAGGGTGCGCTGAGCTCACGTGGCCTGCGTGCTTCTCTTCGTTGTAGGCTGATGATGGCGGCGGGTGATGAAGAGTGTCGAGAGCGACCGACGGAATTTCTCGCTGCCTATTTCACCGCCTGTTGCGCAGGGACGCACGTCACGGGCCGACCCTACGCCTTTATCTCGGGTCAGTTTCCCCCCGTCCATCCCCTCCAGATGCCGTCCCTTCAGGAGTGGTCTGACCGGCTGCCTTCTTCGTCGCCGTCGCAGGCTCTCTTTTTAATCGGCTCCATTTTATGAGAAACACAGTCGCAGCCTTTGAACATATGAACGACCTCGTCCAGGTGGGCAGTCACCCATCCCCTCGCCTTTGCTAACTCCCCCTCTACCCTCCTCCCAACCGATGTAGCCCTTCCTCTATCCATCCACATCGCCATCACGACACATTCGAGTTTCAGCAGTGAATGTAATTATTTTTTAGGAATGCCGAACATTTAAAGAAACGCCTCACAGCCACAGCGCTGCATCACCACTGCCACCCTAACCACCACACATCCCTGGCTTGATGTATGCGGGTCAGATAACGCTGCCTCCTGTCTCAATCACAAGGGACGTTGGGTTATGTTTTAATCTGTTTGCACATTATTATTTTACTTGGTACGCAATTTGTCCCAAACCACAACTTCATTTGATCATTTTCTCTTTCATTATTTATTTCCACATTTTTTGGCGCTCCCTTCGCCGGCCTCCGCCATTGTGTCAGGGCGTAAAGCTGATGGACTGCCACAGCCTGGTCCTCCTCCTCTGCCACGACTTCCCCCTCAACGTCGTCCGCGCCGCCTTCAAGCCCGCCGCCTTTCTGAGTCAGGGCCTGAACCAGCTCGAGGACGCCCACACCGTCGTCCCCCTCCTCCACTTCCTAAAGTGCCTCGGCATCACCTTCATCTACGAGCGCTTCCTCGTGGAGATGCGCCACGACGCCTTCGATGCGCGCAGCAAGTACCGTGCGTCACCCCTCACCCCCCCTCCCTTTGACAATTTCTCTGTTTCGTAAATAAGATACATCTATTAATCCTTTTATCATAGTTATTTCTATTTTTGTTTGAATGAGAAGGCGCTGAGCAGTCGATTGGAGCAAAACAGTGCTGTGGTGGGAGTTGATTGGCAACCGAATTTAGCGATGGAGAGGAATGCGGTGTGTTTTTTGTGATCAGGTTGAGGAGACACGGTGCAATATGTCATCTTTTCTACTTGTTTTGTGTTTTCGGTTGCTTAGTCTCTTATTTTTGCTGTGTGGGTGAGTGAGGAACAGAAAACGGGGGGGAGGAGATAAATGGGTGGTGGGTGGTATAGAGGTGGGTTTGGAACGTGAGGGGACGCGGAGGTGTGCGCAGGGGTGGCGGGAGGTGCGTTGGAACGTGAGTGAATTAATTAGATGACTTTATGTGGGCGCATGAAATGAAAGAATTGGAATGGAATTACAATGGCATGAGAGTGCGCTCCACATGAGTGCCATGGTGCATGTTGTTATTTCAGTGAAATGTAGGGCAGTGAAATTTGATGTGTTCGTCACTTTCTTTCGGCTCCTTTAAAAATCGCATCGTACTCTTCGAAATGCGCTCCTCCACAAAAGTCCCGACAAGATTTCGCACCTTCGCAAGTAGAAAATGTAACCATGCGTCGATTTTATTGACAAATCTCTTGAAATCCTAGGCAATGCTTTTGCGCGCAAAATGGAATGCGCCGAGGGGCGAAAACTACGAGGGGCGAATTCGAGCACTCCCGGTCTTGTGTACTTTGGGGTTATCGCGCCCGCACCCGTGCGGCACGCTCTTTCAAACAGTCGCCGTGCTTGGTAGACGAAAAGAGTAACGGGTGCACAACGCCGCAATATGAATGTTGATGCGACGGTCGGGCAAATATAATGCATAGGCGACGAAGGGAGGAGGTGTTGGGGAGGCCGTTGTGGGGAAAACGTACGAAATCGCGTATGTAGACTTACCACCGATATGCGCATAACCCAAGGGCAAGCCGCTTTCGGGCACAATGTTCAAGCGATCATAGCTTACTCATATATGGTCAAAACGTTTTATAATAATACCGTTCGACGCGTCTTTTCAATGCGCGTCGAACGCGCCTACTCCGGAGTTCAAACACCCACAAATCGATTAGTTGTGAGTTATGCTAATTTACGAATTATTCCGGCAAATCTGAGCCACAGTACCAAGCAACACCCATCGAATTCGGCTCACCTCATGAGGCGATTTGTGCGGGGTTTGTCGACATATGTTTACCAATTCTTCATTCCTATTGACTTCCGAGCCTAATTCCCGACGCGTGCCACGCGTGGGGCGGGTGTGGTTGGCACAAGCACATACCCAAGCATTCCAAACACCACCGTCAACGTGATGCGTCCCTAACGGCCAAGTTGGACCTCGCCCCTCCCCTAAGCCAATCGCCCTCGCATGTTTACAGCGTGCAATGTCTATCCAAACCTACGTCATGTGCGTTTTTGCTCGCTTGCTTTCCAAAAGCATCACCCGTGCTAGCGGCGTGAATTTCTGTGCTCTATTCACACACCCGCAAACCAAGCCTCGCGCATTGAGCACGGCACCCACGCCTCCAAACCCTCTCCGAAAAGCCCCCCAAAAATACGGTTATGTGGAACACCGAGTAATATGCAGCTTGGTATGAGCGCTTGAGCAATGTCCAAGCGTGGCGATTAGAGTAACGTGTGTAGTTCAAACAATTTCCCGGGAATTTATTGGCTTAATTCGACAAACTCCACCGACAACACCCGCTTTAAGCTCAGGTCTAACCACCCCGGATGGCGGCTTACTGCTTGCTTCTCGGCTCTCCTACAATTGGGTGGTACTCGGGTATCGTCGTGCTTGACGTGGTGAGAGGGGAGCGTGTTCTTGACTAGCTTATGCTCAACATAATGCATGTCCGGACTTTTGTGGAGGAGTGTTGGATAAAACTCGAATTATCATAATTGTGTTGATTTGCATGCCAACCTATCCGAAACCCTAAATTTCCTCTAATCGTGAGTTGTTCGTCCATCGCCATTTGCACGATGCTTTGCACTCCCTTAGCCATTTGGGGATGGAGTTGAACACGGCGCAATGGGCATAGTAGTGAATTGTTTCCCAAAATAGCTTGGGGACAAGTCCGATCTTTTTTGTAATCTACTCGACACAATACACCACATGTTTTCAATCCAACTAAGGTCAGGGCTTTTGGCATGCCATTGCATCACTTAAAAGCCGCATTGAGACGAAAGCCAATTCCTAACCTTCTTGCAAACATGAGCTTTAGCGTTATCTTGCTGAAAAATCCATTGATGTTGCGCCTCGGCCGAGGGCCTTTTTGCCATCTAAGTCTCACACGCGGGTATAAGGTGCTCATGCAACAAGGTGAGATACACCTCGCCATTTACGCCCTTGCTCTTTGCCTTAACGCCGCTGCTCCCCACTGTCACAAACAAAGGTGTCGTGCCATACTTGCTAACACCACCATTCGCGTGCACTTTGAAACGATTTTGCTATGATACCTTGGGTGGCGGTTCATCCCCGAAAAGTACCCACTCCTTGTTCCCGGGCCCCTTATTGGGAAGCCAAAAGTACTTAATGTCTATCACAACCACATTGTGCCATGACTTCCGTACCCATTGTTTGGCAAAGCATAGCCGTGCGCGCATGTGCTTGACTGTTAGTGAGACACGCTTCCTCGGCCTCATCTCGCGCGCGAAGTACTTATTCATGTACCGGCGGACCGTCTCAACACTCACAGTCAAGCACATGCGCGCACGGCTATGCTTTGCCAAACAATGGGTACGGAAGTCATGGCACAATGTGGTTGTGATAGACATTAAGTACTTTTGGCTTCCCAATAAGGGGCCCGGGAACAAGGAGTGGGTACTTTTCGGGGATGAACCGCCACCCAAGGTATCATAGCAAAATCGTTTCAAAGTGCACGCGAATGGTGGTGTTAGCAAGTATGGCACGACACCTTTGTTTGTGACAGTGGGGAGCAGCGGCGTTAAGGCAAAGAGCAAGGGCGTAAATGGCGAGGTGTATCTCACCTTGTTGCATGAGCACATGATACCCGCGTGTGAGGCTTTTGATGACAAAAGGCCCTCGGCCGAGGCGCAACAGCAACGGATTTTTCGGCAAGATAATGTTAAAGCTCATGCTTGCGAGAAGGATAGGAATTGGCTTTCGTCCCAATGCGGTTTTCAAATGATGCATTGGCGTGCCAAAAGCCATGACCTTAGTTGGATTGAAAACATGTGGGTATTGTGTCGAGTAGATTGCAAAGAAGATCGGACTTGTCCACACGCAATTTTGCGGCGGCTATACAACACGAGTGGGAATCAATTCACTACTCCGCTCATTGCAGAGTGTTCAACTCCATCCCCAAATGGCTAAGGGAGTGCATAGCAAACGATGGAGGGGCAACTCACTATTAGGTTAAATTTATGGTTTCGGATAGGTTGGCATACAAATCAACACAATTCTGATAATTCGAGGAATATCCATCACTCTTGCACAAAAGTCCGGACATGCATTATGTTAATCATACGCGAATTCGGCTCACCTCATGAGGCGATTTGTGCGGGGTTTGTCGCTATATGTTTACCAATTCTTCATTCCCATTGACTTCCGAGCCTAATTCCCGACGCGTGCCACGCGTGGGGCGGGTGTGGTTGGCACAAGCACATACCCAAGAATTCGAAACACCGCCGTCAACGTGATGCGTCCCTAACGGCCAAGTTGGACCTCGCCCCTCCCCTAAGCCAATCGCCCTCGCATATTTACAGCGTGCAATGCTTATCCAAACCTGCGTCATGTGCGTTTTTGCTCGCTTGCTTTCCAAAAATATCACCCGTGCCAACGGCGTGAATTTTCGTGCTCTATTCACACACCCGCAAACCAAGCCTCGCGCATTGAGCACGGCACCCACGCCTCCAAACCCCCTCCAAAAATCCCCCAAAAATACGGTTATGTGGAACACCGAGTAATATGCAGCTTGGTATGAGCGCTTGAGCAATGCCCAAGATTGGCGCTCAGATTGACGTGTGTAGTCCAGACAATGTGTTCCCATCCTTGTGACACACGTTTTCCTTTATCGCATTATAAAACCACGATATTTGAATAATTGCAATTCACTCAATCGAATTCAAAGTTGTAATTTGCATCTTAACACAATAAGTGTTGAAATCATTGCTCACAAGTTTTGTGTGATCATAAATAGTTGGGGAGTACCTTGAACGATTGCAAAACTGTGTGTGATTGTGTGTGTGATTGATTGTGTGTGCGTGAGTGATCGTATTTACGTGTGTGTTTCTGTTATTGTGTGTGTGAGTGTGTGTGTGAGTGTGTGTGTGCGTGTGTGAGTGATACTACGTGTGTGTGTGTGTGTGTGTGTGTGTGTGTGTTTCTATTAGTATGTGTGTTTGTGTGTGTGCGTGTGTGAGTGATACTACGTGTGTGTGTGTGTGTGTGTGTGTGTGTGTGTGTGTCTATTATTCTGTGTGTGTGCGCGTGTGTGAGTGATACTACGTGTGTGTGTGTGTGTGTGTGTGTGTTTCTATTAGTATGTGTGTATGTGTGTCTGCGTATGTGAGTGATACTACGTCTGTGTGCGTGCGTGCGTGTGTGTGTGTGTGTGTTGTAGATGTTCACGTGCAGAGCGTGAAGGAGGTGATGGGGGAGGTGAGGCTGCTGGTGGAGGAGACGGGATGGGGCGCCCCGCCGCCGGACATTATGGCGCCACTGCTGGAGCGAGCGGCAGACTCCAAAAAGTGCGTTTCCTTCGACATCCTCGTCAGGTGCGCAGGCTTCTTCTTTTCATCCGGAGCAGAAGATACATTACGCTTATTTCCCAAAATGTATACATCTGTATGTGTGTGTGTGTTTGTGTGTGTGTGTGTGTGTGTGTGTGTGTGTGTGTGTGTGTGTGTGTGTGTGTCTGTGTGTGCCTGTGTTGTGAGCTGTTGTGTAATGTGGTATGCAGTTGCAATGGTTTGGACTACCAACAAGCTTTTTTTCTTTTTCCATATTGTGTAAGTAATTATTCTAGAATTTCTATTCATTGTACTTGTACACGGCCCACCGTAATGATGCGCAGTACTTGATTGTCATTACATCAATGCAGTGATTCTGGATTACAAAAGAGGTGTAGTCACATCTGACATTAAATCCGTTCTTAACCCTGCTGAATTATCTGACAGCTTGATGATGCCCCATTCGTCCATGTCTCCCAAACCCTACGCTCACATGTGTCGCCCCGAATAACACAGTTGAGCTGGTGTTATGTATATTAGACAGGCGGAGACGTTATTTTAAGTAAAGACAGTCTTAATCAGATGGTAGTGTGAACGCCACACATAATATTGTTTACAGTTATTAATTTATGCGTATAATTGTTTTGTCAAAACACTTTCATAACATATTTGATTTCGCTTGTGTGATTCAAAGTTACTCAAAATGATTTCAGCGGCGGCTGGGCACATGGCGATCTATGTCGGGCAGGGCGATGTGCGCGAGCGATGCGCTTTGGGCGTCCATTACGAGGGAGGGGGAGCGGCTGCACCGCGCGGGCGAGGTCGCCGCTGCGATGGCCACCGCCGCGACGGAGCTGCGCGCGAGGGCGTCGAGAGACGGGGCGAGGGGCGAAGGGGGGGTACGGTCCGAGGCGCCGTCGTCGTCCGAGCTGCCCGACTATTTCATTAAAAAGTCGCCGCGCAAGAGGAGCAGTAAGCCGCGGGCGGTGGTGGTCGTTGACGAGCAGGGTAACTGACGGAGGGAGAGGGGGGCTGTGGAGAATGAAAAGGAAATCAAATGATGTAATATTACTATGAGCTGTGGAATTGTGTCTTAATGCGTCTCTTGATTTTACTCGCATTTTGTTTTTCTCGAAATTGTCTTGTTAAAGCTTCTTTAAATACGATTGCTATACTTTTCAATCACTCATCTTGGCGCTACGCAGGACTCGTTCATTGAGAGACCGAGTTGCAAGTTGTACTTGATACTTTCCTGCAAGCAGACACACAAGCACACATAGACCGACACACAGACACCGACTCGCCCACTTAGCTTTCACACCCCCGGATTGGTGCCACAGCACCACCTGCATAGAAAAGGTGACCCCACCCTTCTTGATAACTACCGCCCCATTGCACTCATGAATAACCTTCTAAAACTGTGGACAACCCTCATCAAAGACGCAAGCTCCAAGTACGCTTGAGTCCTATGGCATTTTCAGCGAACAACAAGACGGCTTCCGCCTCCTACGCACCATTCACGACGCCCTCGCGTCCATCAACATAATGATGGAAGACGCCAAAATCTACAATAAAGTCATCTACATAATGTACGCTGACTTCAAAGGCGCCTTCAACGCCGCCGACCACCGCATCATGTTCAATCACATGCCCCAACTAGGTATCCCTCCACCGTTGTCGACACATGCGAACAACTACACGGCGTCTCCATCACAAACTACAACACCCCTAACGGCCCCACCCCCTCTACCTATCTCGACCGTGGCACCCTACTACTACACACACACATAAACTCCATCAAATATACATGAACACACGCACGCACATGCACATATGCGCGGATAGCAACACAACATTTACACAAAATGCACGTAGATGCACGCACACACACATTTACGCAGACACACACGCTCACACAAATGAATATCGGATGATGATTGGCATTTATCGATATCCCTAAACCAAAGATCTTTGTGACAACATTTCATCGACAGATCTTTTCCAAATCATAATAAACTCGTATTTGTGATACCGAAACCAAACAAGCTGTTTACACGGGATCGATTGAGACAAAGAATGGTAGGATGCGCTTTTGATTCCACAACACTGCGCTATCAGTTTATTATGTCGGTGATCGGTTGCCGGGGGTGATACGGCAAGAGGTCCATCCAGCTCACAATCAAGGTGCGCACCATTGGGCTCGTCATCGCAACTCATTATTATCGCGGGCGCAGACAGCTTGAACACCGTAAATCGTAAATTAACCAGCGACAGAAAGCATATGATTCATTTCCTTAATTGAAACGCTGTTGATGATGCGTTCCTGGTTGGCCGCTCTAGAAGAGAGAGCACGCGCCCCATTTTTGAATGACGCACTGCCATCGAGGAACAAATTCGAAACATTCATCCAATGCACAAAATATTGTGCCAATTTTGTGCGCGTTTGGAAGGTAAAAACGGTTTGGAGGAGAGAAATACGTCGATGGGTGACTGAATGACGTATTATATTGTTTTGCGCAGAGTTCAGTTCATTACATTGTGAACAATTCAATGCCAAGTGCTCCACTCCTTCCCTTAGCCCGCCAACCCCTTTGCCTGATTTCCCTCAAAAGGAGCCGTCGTGCTCGTCGTAGACTGCGCTCGCCGCGGGAGCGACGCCCATCTGAAAAAAGAAACAGGGAAAAATTCAGCAGCCGGAATGCAATGCGTGTGGGTCAGCTGCGCCACCCTTTGGGCTCGGCCCGCTGAATACATCCGAAACTCGATGAATGATCTCCGCGCAAACGGAATCACACGAAAAAAACGTGTGAGGCGAATAAAGTGATAGTCCGTCTACTTGTTCCGAATTGAAAATATTTCGAGCAAACCCGCATTGAGCTAAAATCATTGAGCTAAAAAAACAATATATATTTGTTTACCCACCGATGTATATGGTATACATTCGGCACACAAACACACCACACAACCAAAAGCTACGAGTCCAAGACGGTGCCATCCACCAAGGCGGCGTCGGCACGCAACGAATTAGCCACTTAGCTGCAAAGCCTCCAACTTCGATACTTAACAAAACCCAAAAGATCACCATAATCAGCACTTCATTCGGGCTGAAACAAAGTTAGTTGCCTTTCTTCCGACGCCAAAGATGTGACGGATCGACCACACGGGACAATGTTCACATTCATCTTCATCTGAACATTACAACACGCGATATCATACCATACCTCTCAATCCGATCTACTCAATCAAATGTATGAACTCCATAAATCCCGAATCGGAGGCAACCCAAGGCCTGATGCATGGGAGCTATAACCGTCATCGTTCGACGCAGTAAATATTTTTCTCAAGGTGGACGATTCATCACCGAAATCATCTTTCCATCCACTGAGGCATGACTTTCAACCACCATACAGACAATGCACCGACAAAATCCGGCAGACAGTATATTAGCTCTTAACTGCACCCATATATAGGATAGGAGTGAGATATTCAGATATTATTTATATCGTTATTAGCTCTTAACTGCTCCAATATATATGCGACGATCGCTTGGACGATAAAAAGCTGTTTATTTCCACTACTCTCGAAACAATCCAGTCGCATCAGAAATAATCCGAGCGGGGAAATATAACGCGTTGCGAGATCTGGCGCGGCCCTACCGTCTCCGCGGCGTCCCGGAAGCAAGCCTCCTTGTCGTCCATCATCTCGCCGTGGTAGCGCTCGAGGTCGCGGCACGCGAGGCTGATCCGCGCCCAGTTGTCCTCCATGTCGTACACGACGCACGTGACGCGGTCGCCCTCGGCGAAGACGTCCTCGACGTCGGCGACGTGCGCGTTGGAGATGGCGGAGATGTGCAGCAGGCCGCTGAAACTGGTGTTGTCGATGTTAACCATACACCCATACGGCTTTATCTGCGTCATTCACGGCAAACCACACAATCGCCGTAAACATATATTTCCTACCTACGCACGTCCGGTACGGTTCAAGTTTAGCGCTCTATTACATCCGAGCCGTAGCGGTATTATTCCTCCAGAAAATAGTAAATGTGTACTGCATGCAGACAATTTTCCTATACTTGTGTGCCATATTACTTTTACTGCATATATCTTCTTTGATGGTGTTATGTTATGGTGTACGTTTGGTACGGGTGATACTCAAACCCTAGTCCAATCTAACCGTATCAAAATTATAATTACAAATTGATTGTCAAATTAAAAAAACAATCACCGACGCGCCACCGCACCTGCCAGATTTTGCCGGTGATGAGCGACCCGGGGGAGATTTGCTTCATTGTCTCGTGCTGCAGAGCCTGTGAAAGGGGGCGCGGCAGTGGGGGTGGAGGTCAGCGGTCGGCGCGTGAAGGAGGGCCGTCAGTGGAACGTGAATGGGGCGGGGCACCGGAATGTGTGTAAGTAATAAACTTCGCGTCAAAAGGCTGGGACAAGGGCGATTCATAGGATGGGAATGATCACATCCGACTCTTTTCCTACTATGTGTTCTTACGCTTTAAAAAAACAAATATATGTTACCCTATTTCCCTTCACATTGAAATATGGGAAATGCGCTATTCTTTTCTGTGTTTCCGTTTTTCGCTTCAGAAACCAAAAATGAAAAGATATTCCAACATCGTCTTTTGAAATTCAAACAAGATAAACATTAAAAACAAATATTCTCAAACAGGAATGTGCCTAATTTATTCATACAGGAATCAAAAGCTCAAATCTAGGCATCGTAAGAATCGCCCGTGGTATCGAGGGGATTCTACTTTTTTCGTATTTTTCGTATTTTTTTGAATATTGTTATATGTTGCCCAACTTTTCACAGCTTGCTAATTTTGATTGTCACTGTCCGTTACTCATCCCCACGTGCGCGTGTCGCTAGGTACGTGCGTTTACTACTTATTAGGTTTCACACTAAACCCAAAAAACCAATCAGGCTCTAAAATGGGCGTAAGCTGTAATTCAGTGAAATAAAAACAATCAAATTAAACGGAACATGCATGGGAAAGGGAGGCGGGGCGGCTCTTACCTCGGAGATCGAAATGACGAGGGAGCGCTTTTCTGGGCGGATGTCCTTGATTGTGCCCTTCACCACCTTCCCCGAATACTTGGCACGCGCGTTCTGCAGCCACAGCGGCCAACCCAAAGTCAGGGTGGCGGCCCGTGACATTAGGAGATGCGGAGGAGGGGAGACGGGATGATGGAGAGGCGGTGGAGGGGGGGGGGGGGGGGGGGGGGGGGGGGGGGGGGGTCGGCAAATGTCATCCAGAACCAATGAAATTCAACATCGCCTCGTCGCATAACCCACACACACACGCACACACACACACACGCACACACACACACACACACACACACACACACACACACACACACACATACACACACACACACACACATAGTCCCTCCCCCCTCTTTCTTCCCAGCCTTTTCAATCCTACTTTCACTCCCTTCGTTACTATAGTCTAGATCGAAGAGAGTCCTGCGAGTTTCATCAAAATACAAGGTCGTCCTGAGCAACGGCACCATGTATCGATATTTTCCGCTCCCGCACCTCTCAGACATATATCCATAGTTACCAAATCTCTCAAACAGCGAATTCTCACCCACCTCGTCCCAATCTCCTTTCCAACTCCTAATGCCCCATCGATCACATTTCGATGCGCGCGCGCTTGTGTGTGCGTGTGTGTGTATGGTGGTGGTGTGTGTGGGGGGTGTGGGGGGGGGTGGGGGGGGGGGGGGGGGGGTTGCTTGTGTGTTCCTAGTTGGGGGGAGGGGAGGGGGTATCACCTCCTCGGTCCACCAGTCGCCCTCCTTCTCTCGGGGCAGTGCCGAAAAGGGGACAAAGCCGTGTATCCCCTGCACAACGGTGCGCAGACCGCCGGGGTTGGACCCCATAATGGGCACATCAAAGGTGGCCAGGTCCTGTGGCAGTTCACACCCAGACACATGCCTCAGTAACTCCTGCTTCACATCCCTCAGCAAAGCCCTCCACCCCACCACACACACACACACATACAAACATACAAACAGCGCAGACGCATACAAACAAAACATAAACAACACAGGCGCACACACCGACACACACAAACACACACACACAAGCACACACTATCTCTCTCTCTCACACACGCATACACACAAACGCAAACACGACAAACGCACAAACATGATCAACACGCACACACTCAAGAAAATGAACAACACACTCGCACACAGAATCAAACACACACATAAAAACACGCTGACACACACAGTCTCACACACGCACAAACTCACACACACTCACACGCACACACAGAATCACATACACACTCACTCACACACTCACAAACAGAAACAATACACAAACTTACACTCACACAAACATAAATACACTCATACACCCACACACACGCGCGCTCACACACACACACACACACACACACACACACACACTCCTTTGAAACCAGCGGCGTGAAACTTGCCACGAAATCAAGGGTTGATTCCTCCTATCAGCAGAGCGCACTGGACAACATCAATGCCATCTACCCAGCCCGTACCATTACGGAATGTAGGGCAGACAAGGGGTGCGAAAAAAGAAAAGTAAATGGGCGTTACACGTGTTTTGGGGGAAGGAAATAAGGGGGCTCATACCACTTTGCAGGCTTCGCGCATCTGCCTAAGGCGCTGCCACTGCAGGTTATCATCGTGGATACGTGCCGAAAGGAGTGGCCCAAAGCCATCCTTGTGCACCACATTCGGAATCTTGCACACCTACCGCACCCACCGATGTATCACACCAGCACTCAAAGCGTCAGAAAAGCAGTGTAATTACTCAGCATTGCCAAATTCGCGGTTACTAACAAAAAATCCACACACTCACGCACACACACACACACACACACACACACACACACACACACACACACACACACACACACATCAATTCTCCCTCTCTCTCCTTCACACAGTCATACTATCGCTTTCCCCTCTCATACACGCATGCAAACACACATACACACACACACACACACACACACACACACACACACATTAACACTCACTCACCATGAACTCGCGGCGTAGCCCGCGCTGGGGGCGCATGCTTCCCCGCCTTGGGTCCTTTGCGGTCTTCAGATACTGCGGTCCCTCCTTCTCTGGCATGAACCTGTCATTCGAGAGCACAACCAGAAACACATTAGTGACACGATGAGGCGGCCCCGTGCGAAATGCGACCACCACGGCATGCACATCCTGCAAAATAAAGGTCAGATCCAAGGGTTGAATGGGCGTCTAATGAAACAAGGGGTGTGTGGGTGGGTTACCCATAGAGTCCCTTAACGCCGCCCGTTTCGATGCGAACTCGAGTGCCTCCTTTGTTGCTGCTCATAAAAGTTCCCACCACAGTGTCCCCCGCCTCGAAGGGGATGTCCTCTATCACCTCCTTCTCCGTCTTCTGCTCCACCTTGTCTGCACGCCACATCCACCAGCAGCAGCAGCAGCAGCAGCAACAGTGATGCAACGGCGCCCCGACAACAAATCAGTCGATAGCCACAGAAAACTGATGTACGAAATTAAAAAACGATCTTTTTCATCTTTCGTGAGCGCCGTCGCATGTCTCAAGAGCCGCAAAGCCAGACTAAATGTCGTCCCACTAGACTCGTTTTTCAAGATGTGAGAGACGTGCGAGCTATAGTGACGAGGAGCTGCGGGGGGATTGTTCGGTAGAGCCGAGAAGTACTCCGTCGTCAACTAGTAAGTAAATCAACGCACCTTGTTCCTCGACACGTTCAGTCACCGCTTCGTCCGCCTTATTCTCCACTGCCACCGCGGTCTCTATAGCTTCCGCTACCGGCTCAGGCTTCTCAGGCGTCTCGGTGTTATCCTCGTCCCGGGACCCGCTCAGCGCCGTGTCTTCCGCTACTGCCGCTACCACTGACGGCCGCCATGATGACCGGACACGTCGTCCGATCAACGGCCGATTTGTCCGCTGTACCGCGCGGCACACTGACGACCGCGCCGCTACAGCTGCGCCGGGACAGCTACGCGCCACCCTTGCTGTCGCCAACATTGCTGATGGCGTGCCTTCTCCTACCCGCTGCTCCTGGCTGCTGATACCCTGCTGTCGAAGGTGTTCCCGCCTCTTTGCCGCTGCTGCGCTGCCGTCGGAGATGATGCTCTGCTGTCCATTCGCGGGCGGCGCGACGTATCACGGCGATACGCCGCGCCGCCGCGACAGCTGCCCGTACAGTCATCGGAGAAGATCTCTGCGAAGATCAATTTATATCCGATGCAGCAGTACGTTAGATCCGATTATAAATATTTCCGGATGAAACTTGACTTCTGGATCGGGAATTTCCTGAGCAGGTGAACAACTCATGAACTCATAGCAAGAGTAGGCTGCGACGTGGACGCCGACGAGGACGGGGGGCGACCCACAGGCATGAGAGAGCAGCAGAGAAACGACACTGGCAAGGTTGGCATTCGGTCCGGATTCGAGGTCGAACCTCTAACAAGGGCTTACTTACCGCCAGAAGGCAGCAGCAGCTGAAGACGTTGAGTTGATGCTGGTGCCGACTGCCCGAGCGCCTGTGCGCAGTGGTTATCCAGAGAGTGACAACTCAGCAAATCGAGGGATGTATGTCACTTAATGTAAATAAGTTTCACCGCAATATTATCTACATCAGCGAGCAACTGTCCTGCGCTGTCCGCGCTTATTTGTCTCGATTGGTTTTAAAAGTACGGGTACCGCAATTAGGCGTATCGACCTCCGATACTTCGCTACTGCTAGTAGCGATATATTATCAGTGATAGATTATTTTACAAGAAAAGCAGTGATGGTAAAGGGCTTAGGTTTTTTCCTCCTTTTTTTTTTTGGCTTGGTGGCCTCCACTGCTTTTTCTTGTAAGAAATTTTTGATTTTAGTGATGGTAAAACTCGTCATTATTCGCGGATGGTGGCGAAGTTGAACCGTCCTTAAGCAGTGATGGAAAATATATGATTACAAGCGAAACAACATGAGCACGGACAGGGAAAAAGGGACGGAAACCACAAATTAAAAGGGAAAAATGAGGAATAAACCCAAAAGGCATGAGCCCGAGGAACAGGGAGGCATGCCACAGCATCGGCACTTCCCTTCTGCAAAGCATCGCGAAGATAGGAACCCAAAGCACCATGAAGAGCAAAAGAAAGCGTTTAAAGAATTCCCGCCACACTACATCCCCCAAACACCGTCGAAAGGGAATATAAGTAGATCGACGAACAAAACTATGCATGCGGAGTTGCGGACATAATTGCTAGAACGCAATAGACGAGAAGCCGCAACACCCATGCAAGGGAAGCGACGAACTCCCACAAAAATAGCCAAGCGATCATCCAAATCAGCCGCCATAGGCGCCAAGTGGCACCCATCCTCTAGAGCGAAGGGATAGTAGCCATGGACCGACTAGATGGACCGAAGGCGTGCCAAGCAAAACGTAAGTGTGGATGTTCGCATCGTGTTTGCCTTATTGAGCTCCCATTGCAAGATTGCCCGGGCGCGGGAGGCGAGCGCCGATATGGGGAATATTGGTGATCGTGCGAGCACTTGGGACCGTCGCATATGTGACGAGTACAGTCCTGCAACAGTACATTGCAGGACATTGTACAGGTACTCGTGCTTTTCCACAGGATGGACGTATACTCGTGGGTACGTCGCTACTGCAATATTAAGGGTGCTGATGCTACAGTACGACCAGTACCTCCCGGTACGTACAGATATGCATAATTAATCTAACTAGCCAGATGACGCGCCAGAACGAGCTCTTCAATGCAGAAGGAGCCGCGTCGTGAAATCCAATGCTAGGCAGGCCGTGTCTCGAGGACAGATGACGACGGTTGAGCAGCACCAACGCCTGACACGTAAGCGAAGCTTGCAGGCATAACTAGTCTGGGCTGAAACCTATTTAAGCCCAGTGCAGTAGAGGGAGGTGACAGAACCTTTTAACAATTCCTTTGTTCACTTACAACATCTACTGCCTAAGTACAGCAGTGAAACATCTTTTGCCTCTCGACAACATCATTTGCCATCTTGCAACAACAGAACTAGACAGACTAGAACAGATTTGTGCTAGCGTTTAGCTTTCAGAGGCTAACCGCCACACTGGTTTCGGAGCTCTTTGGTCGACTCACGCTTTCGTTGCTCGTTGATCTGCTCGACGTTGTTTGCTTGAATTGAGATGGCTTCTCTTGGAGCTGGACATTACGTGGTTTTAGTAATTCACGTCGGAGGAACTAAATCGTCGGACTTGAAGTTGGTGTTTCAGCGTGAGCCTCGTTCTGGTAAAACTTGGTTCCCAGCTGGCTCTGTCTTACCTAACGAAGAGCATGTCGACGCTGCTATTCGCGAGTTACACGAGGAGACCGGTCTTGTTCTGACATCGGATGATTTGACGCTGTTGAGTGGTGAACCTGTTAACGTTACACTACCTCAAGGACGACAGCTTGTTTACGTGTACTCGGCATCTATTCCTGTCCTGTTTGCTACGAACAGCTTACGTACACCTGCTCAGGTCGAGCAGGCTGTTTTGGAACAGTCGACAGTTAATCCGGATGGCACTTACGTCGTCCCGGAATCCATCAACATTGACGGTCTGACACTTACGCCTGCACAGAATGGGTTACTTCGTGCTAAGAAGCACAAGAGTGAATTACTTCACTTCGGTTACGTGGCTCAGTGGGAATCTTTTTATCGAGCAATGACACAACATGTTCCAGTCATGCAAGACGACACGTCTATCCCGAGACAGTTCCACATGTACCCCCGGTTTACGACGGTCGACTCTGGTTCTGTCTGGCTGCTGATTCGCAGACACATCAACCGACTGACTGGTGAAGGACCTACGGATTTACGAGTGGGAATGCCGATGCCTACCCACAACTTGGCTGGACTATCTGTGACTCTCACGGAGACTCAGCGTAAGGCTGCTATTACTTCACCGTACCAGGATGGTCGAGTGCCTAATGTACTGGAGGATTGGCTTGAAGCACAGCCTCAGCGTTTTATAATGCTTGGAATTACGGCTGACTCGTACAATGCAGTGTTCTGGGTTACTTCACAGTTTTCTGGACACCTTGGTGGGTGGTGGTTGAACCGGAAAAATCAGCCTCCAATTCCATCTACGTACAACGAGCTTGTTGAGGAGTTACGCAAGTCGACGTTTCTTCCGAACATTCAGGACGACGCAATTAACGCTTTGATGGTCAGACATCTGGTCGTGAAGATTTTAATTCGCTTGCAAACGCGATGACAGCTGAGGAGCGCAAGCGACACATGGACGAGGGACTCTGCTTCAAGTGCCACAAGAAGGGACACCGTTTGTTCCAATGCCCGGAGTTCAAAGGCAAGGCACCGATGCAACCTAAGAAGCAATGATGGTGGCAAGGCTGTTCTACAAATGAAATGGAGCAGCCGGCTACATCTACTGTTCATTCTGAGACATTGTTAGCGACAGAGGTCGTCGATACACCTTCGGCATCTCCATCGACTACATTTGCGACACTTGTAACGCAAGTAGCAGGTCGTCGTCGTCAGACTAAGCAGAGACAGAGTCGTAAACCTGTAACCAGACGTTCAGTTGATTGGAAACTGGTTGACTCAGTCTTTGACCCTCTGCATGCACGATTCAACTTTACGTTGGAGGGATGTGCTGATGATGAAGGTCTAAACTCGCACGGTGACTTACCTCACTGTTCGCCGAGTGACTCGATTCTAGACAGAGACTTAACAGGAGAACGGGTGTTCATCAACCCACCCTGGGAGTTAGCTGAGCAGATAGCGCAGCATTTTGAGGATTGTCGTCGAACATCTCCGACATCTACGATGGCTGTATTTGTACTACCGAAGTGGGCGAAATTTACTCAGGTGACTAAGCACTGGAAACTTTATCAAGAATTCCCAACAAGGACACAGCTTTTTACACGTCAGTCATTGGAGAACCCAACGCAACAGGAGGTGGTTGCTCCAGCCCCTTGGCCTGTGCAACTGTGGTTAGTCGACGCAGATTGTGCATTTAACGACTCTTCAGAATCTACAGCAGCTGATCAACCCGACTCGGTACCAGTACCAACAGACGACTCAGAACAGTCCATCGCTACGCTGCAACAATTTTCTTCGCCAGCTACAGCACTACTGACTGACCTCACGGAAGCTCGCCCGTTAATTCGAACTGAGCTGACTGTGAAAACTCCTGATGGCGGACACCACATTTCTGGATTAGTGGACTGCGCAGCGACGCTTGACTTTGTATCAGAGGACTTTGTACGACGCTTTGCTTTACAGACTCGGAAGTCTGCAAGTAAGACTCCAGTTCGACTCGCTAACGGACAACGAGTGACTTCTACTACAGTCTGTGACGTCACTTTTGAGCTGGCTCGACACGAATTTCACAGGACTTTTTACGTTCTACGTGATTTACGCACAGCTGAATTAATCTTGGGTTTACCATGGCTTTATGACGAACAGGCCTCTTTACAATTTGGTACAACCAGAATTTTTACACTGATGGACGGTACAACTGTGGAGACTACACTCGAGGAACGACGCCCTGAGTGTCTGCTGCTGTCATCTACGAAAGTTCAGAAACTCATGCGCAAGACGCGCCGCAGCAGAGGACGTCATGCTGATTTTTACGTCATCGAACTTACGTCAGCAGCTGAACAACAAACAGATTTCCACACTGGAGAGGAACTAACTGTAGAACAACGTGACAACTTCCGGTCGTTACTTTTTGAAGACTTCCCGGAGTTACTGCAACCTGTTAACTCTCCACATGCAAGCCGACAGTGGGATCATCCCATTGAAACAACTGGCCCAATGCGACGTCAACGTCTGAACCGACTCTCACCAGCAAAGCGTGCTGAGCTTAATCGACAGCTCAAAGACGCAGTGGAAGCCGGTTTGATACGCCCCAGCTATAGTGAGTTCGGCTCGCCAATTCTATTTGTGCGAAAAGCTGATGGCTCGCTACGTCTGTGCATTGACTACCGTGGCCTTAACGAGGTTACGCGTAAGGACGCCTACCCACTTCCGAGAGTGGATGACACACTGGACGAACTTAAGGACGCGAATTTTTACACACACCTCGACCTCGCTTCTGGATTCTGGCAAGTTCGAGTGCGTGATCAGGACGTTCACAAGACGGCTTTCCAAACCCTTGATGGCTTAATGGAATGGGTCGCCATGCCGTTTGGACTGTGCAACGCACCAGCTACATTTCAGAGGATGATGAACGACATTCTTCGCGACTTTTTACATAAGTTCGTGACAGTCTACCTCGATGACGTCTGTATCTACAGTCGAACTCTGGAGGAACACCTGGAGCACCTACGTCTCGTGCTACAGCGATTCAAGGAGGAAGGGCTGAAATTACGCCTTAAGAAATGCTTTTTCGGATTGCAAGAAATGGAGTATCTGGGCTACACTGTGTCAGCCGGGAAAATTTCGGTTTCCACAAAGAAAGTCGAGGCCGTTGCAGACTGGCTAGTGCCCAAGACGCAGAAGGAGGTTCGCAGTTTCGTACAATTCTGCAACTTCTATGCGAGATTTATACACCATTTTAGCGACCTTACGGCTCCATTGACGGACTTACTGCGGAAGTCCCAGCCACAGAAGGTTACGCTGACGCCTGCCTGTTTGGAAGCCTTCGAGACTCTCAAGTTACGGCTCATTTCCGCGCCATGCCTGATCCTTCCGGAGGTCAGCTCGGACGCGACGTTCACCGTAGCTACAGATGCATCAACAGTGGGGATTGCAGCAGTCCTGTTGCAAGACCAAGGGGGCGGTCTTCAACCAGTCTCTTACTGGGCGCGTAAGCTGAATCCAGCTGAGCGTGGTAACACTTACTCTGCGTACGACTTAGAAGCTTTGGCCGTATGCGAAGCTGTCAAGCATTGGAGGTGCTATCTTGAAGGCTGTTCTAAGTTCCTTGTCGTAACAGACCACGACACACTGCGGCATCTGCTCAGGCAACCAAACAACAGGCTGAACAAGCGGCAAGCAAGATACCTGCGGGATTTGCAACCGTTTGTGGGCTCGATGACACTTGCATATCGCAAGGGAGCTCTGAACGAAGCCGACCCGTTAAGCCGGCGTCCAGACTTCGTACCTCAGGCCACAGTACCCTTATTTTGGGATGGCGAGGTTCCGTCAGATCGAGAATTACGACGGAAGTCCCAGCTGCTGTTTGAAGACGCACAGTTAAATTTACTGACTGTTGACGCGTTGCAGCTGAGCCCTGAGTTCGCTGATCTCATTCGCGAGGGGTTCTCACAAGATTCGTTTTATGGGGACGATGGTGAGTGGACAAGAGACAGCCGGATAGAAGCCAGAGATGGGTACTTTTGGCGTCTCAATCGCCTCTGTATTCCACAGAACTCTGAGCTCCGACTGAGATTGATCGCAGAGCTGCACGAAAGTTCGTCAGCTGGTCACAGAGGAGTTGCTAGCACTCTTGCTAAAGCACTCGACAGATTCTGGTGGAAACGAATCCGCCAAGATGTGAAAGATTTTTGTGAACGCTGCGTCGTGTGCCGACGAGCGAAGATTCGACCGCAGATGGCCGCGACTCTTTACCCATTGCCTGTTCCACCCAGACCGTGGCACACAGTTGGTCTTGACTACCTGACACACTTGCCTGAGAGCAATGGCTTTAACAGTGTGCTGATTGTAGTAGACCATCTAACTCGAATGGCCCATTTTCTGCCATGCACAGAGTCGATTACTGCCGAAGAAACTGCCACTTTGTTTTTACAGGGAGTCTACCGCTTACATGGACTACCCCGTGTGCTGGTCAGTGACCGTGACCCGAAATTTGTCAGCGCTTTCTGGCAGACACTCTGGAGACGCCTTGGAACGCGTCTGAACATGTCTACCAGCCGACACCCAGAAACAGACGGACTGACAGAGCGTGTGAACAGCACGTTTCAGCAGCTTCTTCGTTGCTTCTGTTGCTATGATGGCTCTGACTGGTCGACACTTTTACCGCAAGTGGAGTTTGCGTACAATGCTTCGCGTGCACTCGGAATTGAGCACACACCGTTCGAGGCTAACTTTGGTTTTTCTCCTGAGGAGCCTCCTGACCTGCTCTTCAGCATGCGACCATCGATTCCAATTTCGCAAGACGCAACAGAACGGTTGAGATTGTTACAGGAAGTGCACAGCCTGGTACGCTCTGTGTTACAGCTACATAAGGACGAGATGCAAGCGCGTACAGAACCGTCTACAGCGCCACACTTCGCTAAGGGAGACAAGGTGTCGGTCGTCACAGCAAATCTTTTTCTCAGAGGACAACCGAACAGGAAACTCAGACACAGACAGCTCGGCCCTTTTCCAGTGGAGGAGCAGATTGGAAAACACAGTTACAGATTGAAACTACCAGCGACAGTACGCTTACATCCTGTGTTCCATGTTAACAATTTACGACCCTGCTCTACCGCTCCGCTACAACCAGCTGTCCCAGTAACTGTACCTGAAGGAGACGACGAGGAGTTCGACGTCTCACACATCTCTGCTGTGTGCATCAAGTCGCTACCTGGGCGACGAGGCAAATATTTGCTCTTCATGACGCACTTCAGTGATGACGACATTCCACATGTCTGGCACCGGTTGAACGAGGTGCATCGAACAATTGCGTTACAAGAATTCTTGGAGACGCCCCAATGGCGCAAGTTCGCCAAGACTCAGGCGTACAATGACTTCATGCACGCTCACCCAGCGCGCATTCCTGAGTCCCAGTAACTGCTTCAGTAAAGGAGCCGCGTCGTGAAATCCAATGCTAGGCAGGCCGTGTCTCGAGGACAGATGACGACGGTTGAGCAGCACCAACGCCTGACACGTAAGCGAAGCTTGCAGGCATAACTAGTCTGGGCTGAAACCTATTTAAGCCCAGTGCAGTAGAGGGAGGTGACAGAACCTTTTAACAATTCCTTTGTTCACTTACAACATCTACTGCCTAAGTACAGCAGTGAAACATCTTTTGCCTCTCGACAACATCATTTGCCATCTTGCAACAACAGAACTAGACAGACTAGAACAGATTTGTGCTAGCGTTTAGCTTTCAGAGGCTAACCGCCACACATAAACAATAGTATGACGGTGTGAAGACATTGAGTCTAACCTCACCACGTCCCTAGGTCGATATCGAGAAGCTCTTAACCGAATGCGGCGGACCTCTAGCCGCAAGTCCCGTCCCTCTGCAGCCCCCGCTTCAAGCATGATCTCTTCAAGCACGTGGACAACCCGATCGTGGAGTTGAATGACGTACCAATATCACGTGCACCGAAGGTTTACAAAACCGAAAGCATTGTCGCCGGGAGTACGGTATTTTTGGACGATCTTCTTGCGTTTAGCAAGTGCCCACTTCAACAGCGCGTCATCGGAGGCCGTACAAGACGACAAGATGTGGGCAAGGCTGCCAAAGGTACTACACTTGTTGGGCACGCCGCGACTACCGCAACCGCCACGACCGTTGTGGCCACACCCACCGTGTGGACCACGGGTAGCTGCTACAGTAGCAAAGATAAATGGGGCATGGCCAGCTAGGGCTAGAAGATCAAATCCACGGAGTTCTTCCTCCATGTTATGGGCCATGTAGAGGATGTTCGCCATCACCTCGTCCGTTGACAACATGTAGTTCGTGTCAAAGGCGTTGATGACACATGGTTTTGCCAGACCGAAGTGGCAGATATTGATAATGCCACGCAACAGTAAGAGACCCGTGTGATGTGGGTGAATGGCAGCCGGCCCATCGACCATCTCGCATATCCCGTTTATTCATCGAAGGACTGGCCCATGAAGTGGACATACCCTGTGAGCGACTGCCGTGTACGTTGGCGAATAATCATGTTGTCTAGCGTGGGCACAGAGAGCGCGAACAACCGACCATCCAAGCGTTCACACATGATGTCCCACGCGGTTGTAGCGCAGTCAAGGCGAGCACCGGAGATGCACTTGACAGCTTGGTGATCGCGCTTGCTCTCGTTGGCGGCGTGCATGAGCATGGTATACGCATTGTCTTGCGTTGCATCGTCAAGCCACACACAATAATCCCTTATGGCTAGCTAAGGAATGCAGTATGTTGTTTTGAGGGGTGTGAAGGTGATGAAGTTCCTCTTCCACTATTTGAAATCGGTATTTGGCCCCATGTTGGGAACAATCCTCTTCATGGAGCGTGACTCCTTGTCGAACCCGTTGGACTCGTGGACTGCGCGTCCAATATACAATAGGTAAACTATTGGGCGACGCCCTCCGCGCACGCCGCTGCTTTCACGTAGGCCATGCTCGAATTCCTTGCTGCCATTTAGGGCATGTTGGCCACCACTTATATCATATGATAGCCCATGTAGATCATTGATCGTACAATTATACACGCTAGAGGTGCCTATCCACGTGTTTGTGGGTAGAGTGGTCTTTAGCAAGTGGGATGCCGTTGCTTATGTGAGAGTCTTCTGCGTGGGGAATACCGTTGTGGCTCTTGTAAGCTGCGTGGAGCAAATCGCTCATGTTAATGGTGTCACCGCCGTGTGGGTAACCATTGATATATTGGTGAGCGACGTATGTGTGGCCGCTACTCTGTGTGTGAGCAACGTATGTGCGGCCGCTACTATGCGTGCGAGCGGTGTTTGTGTGTCCGCTATTAAGGGGTTCATCGCTTTTTGCGTATCCGCATGACTAGTGGCGAGCGATTACTATGTAGCCGTTGCTATGGTGGGGGTCATTGCCGTGTGCGTGGCCGCTAGACTACTGACTAGCGACTGCTATGTGGCCGCTGCTACTATGGATGTCATCGTCATACTGTGCATGGCCGTTGTAATGATGTAGAGCGACTGCTAAGTGGTCGCTATTGTTGAGCGTCGTTGGACTAGTGCCCGCATCGATGCAATCGGGGTTGATATCCCCCGCGGGTGGCGGCGGCGGCGGCGACGGCCTTGTACCGACCATTGTGATGGTTGTGACTCGGGTTAGTGGGCCACCTTCGTGTGTGCGAGTGCTAATCGGCTTACGTGCGGTGTTTTTGTGGTCGCTACGGCTCAAATGATGGCCGCTTGCGAGCGATGGTGAATGCGTATTCCCTTGGCCGGTGTTGGGGTTGTTGCTGCTCTACGATGGCGGCGGTGGAGGCGGCGTCTTTCCGGCCGTAGTGCTTGCATGACTTACGCTATTATTTACCGCTAGCGCTCTTGGCACTTTACGTGTACGTAGCGGAGGCGTGTAAGTGTGTGTAAGGATAAGAGGGCCCATAACCTATTCTCGGAGCACGGTAGGGGAGGGGGCGCCCATTCCCCGTGCGGTGCCTAATGGCGCGTGCGCGGGATGCATGTTAGCGATAGTTGCACCGGATGGTGAGGGAATTAGGAGAAGTTAGCGGCAGCAAGTAAAATGCCCCGTGCATATCTATCAAGTGCGCACACTAATATGTAGGAATGCGTATACGGGCACTGACATTTTTATATTGGTAAATATTGGGGGTTTAACGGTTAGCTAACGTACCATGTTAAGGCAACGCGCGGAGACAAAGCGTCACATGCGCACTAAATTGTCCATTGGAGAGGCCCACCTGTTTTACCTATAAATAAGCTCCTCTAGCTTGAAGCAATCACCTTTTGCCCTCACAATTACCCCGAGGACTCATCGGAATTCAAAACAACGGTCGTCACCATGCGTCACAACAATCACACCCACAGCGCGCTCGAGTAGGCCGCGTGTGTGCGGGTATCCCACATCTGACACACTAAAGGCGGAGGGGAGACGAGCGATTCGGACCGCGTTTTCGCGGAATTTGCCTACGAGCGTTTCCTCAACCCACGACCGGACGTTGCCTCCTCCGAGTACGACAGCCTACATCGAGCCTTCCTCGACAAGACGCTAGAGTGCTCCTTACTCGCCGGCGCCAAAGCCGCCGTTAATGCTACCTTCAAACGCAAGACACCAAACCGACATGCCTCCTCCGATTGTCCTACCCCGGAACGCCGTAACCCAGCCCAAGACCCCAACTCAAGCCCAAGCAACCACCGGGAGACACTATCGACACCAAAAACTCGAAGCCCAAGAACCTCGACAGCAAGAACGCCTTATCGTGTGACCCACCACGCCACGTCATGCAAGGACCGTTCGAACTTCATTTGTCACCGCGTGCGGAATAGAGCGTCCGAGTGATAACGATTAGGCGCAAGCGAGCAAGTTTTAGGCTAGATTCGTCACGAGGTTCGCATACCTTTCATGGGCGGCCGACCCCACCTTTCAACAACGACACTTCCATGTTCTACGGAATTGTTAGCACTAGCATCCCGTTGCCTAGTACTTATGTACAAGGTAGCTATTTGTCATCCTAGTACTTAGTGTTATGCTATTAGCGGTACTCTATTCCCTATTAGTGGCGGTCGGCCGGCCATGCCGGTGCCTTCGCCGGCCGCCATCTCTCTCCTCTCACTTCTCATATCACCACAGCCGCCCCCCCTGTGGGGCCGGCACGACCTCCGTGTAACTATCCGTTCCCAAGTCTAACATGTTATGGGCCCTCCACCAAGTTACACTAGAGAAGAGCGTGTGTAAAGCGCTCGGCGCCACGCTAGTCCTACCTACTCCCATGTAAAAAGGAGTAGAGCGTGTGTAAAGCGCTCGGAGCCACGCTAGTAATTCATCGTCCAACCGACATCACGCTTAGCCTTCGAGCGGGTTGTCCGCGATTGTCCTACCATCTCCCACGTAAAAGGAGAAGAGCGTGTGTAAAGCGCCCGGCGCCACGCTCGCCCCACCCAGCTTCCAGTCTTACCTAGCCTTCACTCTACCGATACTCTCGACCGGATATGGTTTTTTAAGACCGACCCGCGAAAATTCGGGCCGTGCGTACATTAATTAGTACTGATATTGTTTTTTCCCAAGGCAACGCCGCAACGCTCACCTAACTTAGCGAGGAGCTTAACTTTCCCACGGCGAAAAGGGGGAGTCAACACGAGCGCCCGTCTATGCTTTTGCGTGCCTACACGCTCCTAACGGCCTTGTTGGCTTTGCTTCTTCCTCGCCGGTCGCTCTCATGCGTCGGCTAATACGCCCGGGGACAGTTTTTCCCGCTACATGTCAGAATAGTACATTACATAGTACATTTGGAACCGCTTCTTATCGGTAACTCGCCGGTAGCGGCACGTTCTTGTGAGCGCATGTCGCTACACCTACCCGGCTTGAGACACACGCTACACGCACTACACCTTCGACCAAGATGGCACCTTCCTCGACGCAAGCTAGGACGACGTCAAGACCTCGGCTACCTTGAGGGGGGGTGTTAGCACTAGCACGCCGTTGCCTAGTACTTATGTTCAAGGTAGCTATTTGTCATCCTAGTACTTAGTGTTATGCTATTAGTGTTAGAGTTTGGAAGTTATGGTTACACGGGATGTCTAGCCGGCCCCGCTAGGGGGCCAGCAGTGGGGACAAAGGAAGTGAAAAGAGAGAGATGGCGGCCGGCAAAGGCACCGGCAGGGCCGGCCGACCGCCACTAACGGGGAAATAGAGAACCGCTATTAGTACAACACTAAGTACTAAGATAAGGACTAGCTACCTTGTACATAAGCACTGGGTAATGCAATGCTAGTTCTAACACTCCCCCTCAAGGTAGCTTAGGTCTTGTCGTCGCCCTTGCTTGTCTTCAAGGAAGGAGCCATCTTGGTCGTAGGCGTTGTTCGGGTAGCGGTATCTCAGGCCGGGTAGGTGACGCTACAGGTGCTCACAGGAACGGGATGCTACCGGCGAGTTGCCGACAATAAACTGGTCCAAATGTACTGCTTAATGTACTAGTCTGACATGTAGCGGGAAAACCGTCCACGGGCGAATTAGCTATCGCATGAGAGCGACCGGCGAGTGCGGGGAAAAGCCAACAGGGCTGCCACAAGCGTGTAGGCACTCGGAAAGAATTGTCGGGCGCTATCGTGTCGACTCCCCCCCCTTCGCCGTGGGCAAGGTTAGAACCTCGCTTTGTCAGATGAGCGTTGCGGCGTTGCCTCGGGAAAAAACAAAAACAGCACTATTTAAAGTACGCGCGGGCCGAATTTTCGCGAATCGGTTTGAATTTGATTTTGAAACCAGATCCGGTCGATAGCATCGGTGAGCTGTGAGCAGGGTGGTGTAGACAACCAACCTAGGGCGGCCATATGTGACCATGGGCGGCTGGTGTCGGTAGTGGTAGTTCAAGCGAGTATCTGGGTTGCACGCTCTTCTCCTTGGGTGGCGGAGGCGGTACTGCTAGCCTAGGGCGGCCACGGGGGACCTTGGGCGGCTAGCGTCGGTGTTGACTTCAGAGCGAGTATCTGGGTTGCACGCTCTTCTCCTACTTGGGGCTGCCGTATTTCGGAGGTCTGACTATCCCGGGTAACGTTGTGGGGGGCCCATAACCTGTTAGAGTTTGGAAGTTATGGTTACACGGGATGTCTAGCCGGCCCCGCTAGGGGGCCAGCAGTGGGGACAAAGGAAGTGAAAAGAGAGAGATGGCGGCCGGCAAAGGCACCGGCAGGGCCGGCCGACCGCCACTAACGGGGAAATAGAGAACCGCTATTAGTACAACACTAAGTACTAAGATAAGGACTAGCTACCTTGTACATAAGCACTGGGTAATGCAATGCTAGTTCTAACAATTAGCGGTACTCTACTCCCTATTAGTGGTGGTCGGTCGGCCCTGCCGGTGCCTTCGCCGGCCGCCATCTCTCTCCTCTCACTTCTCATATCACCACAGCCGCCCCCCCTATGGGGCCGGCACGACCTCCTTGTAACTATCCGTTCCCAACTCTAAGAGCAACACATGAGCAGCTCGACTTATTCATGGACTCCGAGCTTCCAAAATTCCTGCAGTCATGCGCCAAAGAGCCGGAACAACGCAACAAGTGGGCTTCCAACATGCTTTTAGTCCCAAAGCCGGACGAAAACAAATGGCGACTCAATATCGACCTACGTCCCCTGAACAAATAATGCAAGGAGCACAAACTAACTTACGAGACGTTCAGGCACCTCAAAACTTGACGCGCACCGGCGATTGGAGGGTCTCCTTCGACCTCACGGGCGATTACTACACACATAGCATACGGCAGGAGGACATGCACTTCTTTACGGTAAATCATCGTGGGACGTTGTACCGACTAGCCGGGCTACCGATGGCATGGAAGTGCATTAGCTACTATTTTTGCCTTCGTACCGAAGTTTTCATCCGACAACTTCGCGAACCGCTGTCCAACCCCATCGAGCACACCCCCCGCTTGTCTACGAACCAACAACCCACGCGACCAATGCCCTCCTAGCGCTACCTCGCAACTCGCGATGGACATGCGCCCGGTCACTCTAGTACATGGATGAGTTCTTATCTTTTGCCGACAACTGATACGCAGTCCCACAACTCCGCGACGGCGTCGCGTTCCTACTCGACCGCATCGGGTTAGGACACAACCCCAAGAAAAGCCATAGGGAGCCTAAAGATCTGCGAGCACCTTGGCCTCCATGTCGACACTACCACCTCACCATCCGAGCCCCGACTTCGAAACTACACACCATTGCAACCTTCTCCCGAACTCTACTTCAATGCTCTACACGAGACGTGCGATGGCTACCAGCCCGACAGCTCGCGGTATTCGCCGGAAAATCACATTACCTCTACCTCGCCATCCCGGCAACACGCTTCTACTTCCGCGAACTGCACGACGTCCTCGCTACACGAACGGGATGGGGAGGGCGGGTGAAACTCACCTACCAACTACAACATTACCTCTAATGGTGGACGCAACCCCCTCCGCCAACAACGGCAGCTCTATCTTCTCCCTAATCGAGTCCGCGTACTTGCATTGCGACAGCTTATGTTACGGCTGGCGAACAACTCTTAACGAGCAATCGGAAGCACGAGCTTTTTGTCACAGGCAAATCAACAACAACACATCACTTGGAAGGAGTTGAAGACCGTGCGACTCGCCGTTCTTTCCTTCCTACCGCTACCGCGCGGACGAAAAGTGCTTTTGCACGAGGACAATCAAGCGGTTGTGGTTTTGTTCAGTCGCGTCACGACCAAGCCATGATGGACGAGCTTCGAAAACTATTGGAACTCATCGACATCAACAACATCAACATTCGTGCGCGCTAATATTCGATCCGCGACAAGCTCAGCCGAGAAATGAACAGAGACGACTGATAGCTCAACCCCCGCATCTTTACTCACTTGAACTCGCCGTGGGCCCCCACTCCATCGACAAGTTTGCCACGCAAGGCAACACGTAGCTTCCACGCCATAATGCCCGCTTACGAGACTCAACCTAGGAAGCTGTGGACTTCTCCATCTTCCCGACAGACTCTAGACCTCGGAGACCGACTAGTGCAACCCATTTGGGACGCTCCTTCCCGGCCTCGTCCGAAAGTTACACCAATCTAGCGCCGAGGCAGCTGTCATGGCGCTATAATGGCCCGCCGAACATCTGCATATTATCAGTCATAACTGTGTCAAATAGTCACCAAATTCAACACTTGAAGATTGTAATTGCTTCTAAGGCTCAAGGCTACCGCATTTCCCGAAAACCACACAAGTTTAGTATGTTATGACCCTACCTCCGTATAGCTTGTCCGGTGGATTGGGGATGGCGGGGGGTGCCGCATCAACATATCCGTGTCGTGAACAAGAACTTAGTGGCATGATGGCCACTTAGCGACATCCATTCTTTTTCGGTGCGCCGGTAAAGTGCACGCCTAGTACACGAAAAGTCGCGGGTTCAAAACCCGGTGAGTCCGATCTTGGTATTAAGGCGTGTGACGGCCCAGGATTATCCCCCACCTTCCACATCCGTCTAGTGAAAACAGCCCGATACGACTCACGCAAAGGACTAGCCTCGAACCACCCAATACCGTGCTTTAGTTTGTCTTCTGTGGGCTTGCGAAGCGGTGAGGCAAAAAACGGCTACGTGCGCGACACGCATTGTTGACGTCTGGATGTGTTGGTGGCAACAAAAAGACTTTCAGTTTATAACTGAAATTTGCACATTCGGCAGTCCGAAATCTTAACCCGCGCAATATAACGCTTTTGGCGTTCAGATTTGTTGTGACCACTGACGCTAGATCCAAAAATGTTTCCGTGCCGCCCTTTATTTTCCCGACACACGGAGTTATTGGGATAGGGGTTTGGATACTTCTTAAACTACGGTGCATCGCTACGATGGGTTTAGGAGCATTATTTCAATGATTAGAAAAAGACTTGATGAGAGAGACAAGGTGTGTGGATTATTACCAAAGACACAATGTGTGTGTGTGTGTGTGTGTGTGTGTGTGTGTGTGTGTGTGTGTGTGTGTGTGTGTGTGTGTGTGTGTGTGTGTGTGTGTGTGTGTGTGTGTGTGTGTGTGTGTGTGTGTGTGTGTGTGTGTGCGTGTGTGCGTGTGTGTCGCTGCCGGTCTCTCGGTCAGTGTATCCCGTATCATTAGCTAATTTTCCACCGGTCTCCGCAGCTTTTTATTCTTGTGAACAAGTTTTATTCTAAACCACGGCTTTCAAAAAAAACAAAAACGGGCGGGATATAAGGATTTATCGGGCGGGCATCACATTTAATCGGAAAGGTCTGTCATCAATAAACTACAGCTGACATGATGCAGAACGAGAACGTCACAGTACATGTACCCGTATCTAAACCAGTACCAGTACCTCGCGAGCTGCCCGCGTCCCGATATATTGCTCTCGGAGTTTCACTTGCACTTTCGTTAATACTCTGTATTGATTTCGTGCGACTCATTATCCTGCTACTCCGTCTCCATCCGCCAGGCCAACCAACTGCCTTATTAGCCTGCCGCTCACCCACTGCCACGCCCTGACAACCAGCGACTCGCGCACGCCGCTTCTACCGTCCAGCTGCACGACCCCCTTGCTCCCACCGCGTTAAGGAATTTTAACGAACGGCCAGTTTTTGGCCCCTGTGCTACCTATTTTATCGAGACGCGCTAGCGCGTCGGCTGGCATCAGGTGCGGTGCTACGCGAGGCAGTTTGACAAGGCGCCGCGGGCGAAGACAGTTTGTTTCACTAATAATCGGACAGCTTACGTCCGTTCCCCCCGCCAACAACACCTTTAACCGCCCCACCTTCTTTCTCCCACTCACCTCATTTAACTTTCTGTCAAGTAAGCAGCACGCCCACAACTCCAAGCATCGATGTTTTGCTAATTTTATTGGGTGGTTAGGCAAGGCCAGTCCTGCGCCGACTCGACTCGCATCGCCCCGACTTGCTTTTAAATTTTTTGCCCCGCCGAGCGCGCGAGTCACCAATCAGCCGACGACGCCACCCGCAGCACCGCTTCCCCCACTTAATAACCACACACCAAGCACGCTGTCTGTCCTTAAGCACCCCTCGCTGATTGTCTTACTCCGTGCTGAGATAAGGTTTTGTCGACTCGTGAACGTCCACTCCGGAAGTCCGACGCGAGTGCTGCCGTTGCGGACCTCCAGGAGACTATGACGCAGGTAAGAAGAGCAGAGGGGCAGGCTGTTTCAGCACAACACATTGCACGTGACTAGGGCCCAGGGGGCGGGGCTGGGTGGCGGTTGTGCTGCCGGTGCTGCTGACACCACCTCCTCACCACCACCACCGTTCCCCTTTTCCTCTCTTGTTCTTCAGAGAGCGCCGCCGTCCGCTCCCAGTGGAATAGCGAGTCTCTTAGCCAAGCATGGCATCCAAACTGGGTAACCCCCGCCCCGTCCTCACCCACCCCACCCACCCCACCCACCCATCTATACTATCAGCTCACCCACCCGCCCACCCCCTCCGTCACCTTCTTTTCTCCTCAACGTCGCACTGGTTGCTATTTTTTTGTCCTGTTCCATCCAAACAACAGTGGACCGGAACGACCGTGTTAGCCCACACACACAACTTTCATGCCCACCTGTGACACCCATATCTTGGCCATCCTAGACCTCACACCTCTGCAGACCAGCCAACCAGAATTGCCTCCAGACGCACACCTCAATCATCCCCTCTCCCTTTTCGAAATTGCCACCCGATGTGTCACCAGCAGCTTTCCAATGCACCCACACTCCTTCTCTGAACCCTAGTCCCTGTGGTCCCACCTCCTCTGCCCTGCTGCTACACAGTGATACGGCTGCACAGTATGGGAGCGACGAGGATGAGCCCGCGTCGCTCTCCGCCGAGTTTGAGGAGCAGCACGGGCAGTCTTCAGGGGAAGGGGAGGCGGAGAGCGGGGCACAGGTGGTGGGCGTGTACAGCGAAGGCTTCAAGGCAGACTTTTTGGCGGCGCTGGGGGGGCAGGGGTACGCGGGGCCTGCGAAGCACTCGGGCGCGTACCGTCCCGCGTCACACATTGCGGCTAACCTTGCAAAGGGGAGCGCCAACGGTGGCATTGATTTGGAGGTGGGAGGCCCCGCCCTTTGCTCTCCCTTCTCTCCTCCGTCCATCCAACCAGACTTATCGGGTACAATCTTTGGACTGGCTGGCAGCGGACCGCATGCTCTAGATGGCATGGTCTGTCGGGGGTGGTGGGCAAGGGTCAAAATGAAAGGGGGATTGATGAGAAGGCGATTATTAGGTCACTTTGGAATGAGGATGAGCTGAAAAGGCACCACTCGCATTAAAGCAGGGATCCGCATCAGGAGCTTTTGTGCGATAACGTGTAGCCCGCAAGATATTTCCCCCTTGGCTCAATGTATTTCAGCAATTTTTTTGGCGGGACATTTCGTGCGGTCTGTTCCGTTTTTTTTTTATTCATGACAGAACAGCGCGCCCACTCTTTTCCCTCCCTGTAGTGTATGACGTACCTTGGTTGCGTCCTAATTCTTAACTTGATTGCACTGCATCCCGCAACTTTGTCTATCACTGTCTATCCTTCTTCGGGTATCCCGTCTATCTCACCAGTCTCGTTTGTTACTCCCCCCCCCCCCTCCCCCCCCCTTCTTTTTATTTAGTTGCTCGATTTGTTGCAATTCACATTTGTTTACTTGGCCCCTCATTTCATTCTTAGTTATTCAGCGAGCTACTATCACCATATAATATCCTGTCTGGAGGGTTTTTTGTTGTTTCGGGATTATATTAGCCCCCTTTCTGCTTTCCTGAATGATCAGCTTATTGTTCTGGTTATGAGTATGGCGCCGCGTCTAGTTTCACTCCTCCTCTCGGTTTTGCTAAGCACTGATTTCTTTTTTGTTATATATTACCGCGCTTCAATCACCAGACTTCAGTTTGTTCACCGTCATGTATCATTTTTATCCATTTTATGAATTCGCGTGTTTTCTACCACATTCTGTTCACTCTCCCAACCTTCTCTCTTAACTTAAATGTACAGAGCCACTTTGGGTTCTGTATAATATTACCGTGGGGTGCCCATTCCTGTGCCGCCTCCTCCCAGTCGCTGCAGGAGGAGCTGAAGCTGATTCAGCAGGAGCGCAAGGCGCTGCTGCACAAAACCAACTCGATGAGCCCCGCTAAGCCGCCGCACGCGGGGCGCCCCTCCAGCGCAGCAGGCAACAGGCGCAACCCCGGCCACCCCTCCTCCTCTGACCGCCCCGTCAGCAGCAACCCCTACGTCCCCGCCTCTCGCCCCTCCTCCCGTCGCCCCTCACAGCCCGGCGAACCCTCGCCCGGCGACAAGCAGCGACGCCACACTGGGGGTTCAGGTGCAGTCGCCCTTGATCACTTCCCACCCTCCCCATTCAAATCACAATAGTCTCCTTACTACGTTGTGGTTCTGATGTAGCAACACTTTTCTCCATTGGCTGTTACATTAGTCCCGAAGTTGCAGAGAATGTACATCGAAAATGTAAGTATTTAAATTGTTAATTTCTCTGATATGCTTGCATTATTATATGCGTTGTTTGAATTACAAGTTCGGCTGTTCCATGTGAGCGCCGACTTTAATACAAAGGGTCACACACACACACACACACACACACACACACACACACACACACACACACACACACACACACGCATCTCACTCTCTCTCTCTCTCTCTCTCTCTCTCTCACACGCACACACTCTCACACACACTGACTCCCCCGCGCACACACATGCACACACACCACTTTCTCTCCTGCCAACGCACATGCACACACACACACACACACACACACACACACACACACACACACGCATCTCACTCTCTCTCTCCCTCTCTCTCAAACACACTCACACACCGACTCTCTCACGCACACACAGTTACTCCGGCTCTCACACTCTCTAGCACACTCACACGCACTGACTCTCTCACGTACTCACACACGCACGCGCGCGCTCGTGCGCACGCGCGGGCACACACACACACACACACACACACACACCGCGTTTCTAACCTGGCATTTCCTCTAGCTGTGCTTTTCGACCATACAAAATGTGCTTTATTCGTCCCATAAAGAATGAATCTTTTCAAAGCCATTCAGTCGATTTAGGGTTTCATTTTTGTTTTTTGTTTTGTTATATAGGCGCACCTCCCTCTGTGAAACCGTCCAAGTCGGGCTCCTCCAGCGTCGGGCCCCGCTCGCCCGTCAGCTTCTCGGGGCAGGAGGGCGGCGATTCGGAGCTGCGGCGGGCTGTGCTGAACGATGTGACGGATGCGATTGAGGCTGCGTTTGCGGAAGCGGCGGTGCGGGGCGGGGGCGCGGAGAAGGGACAGCCGGCGAGGAGCAAGTCGGGGAAGCATCAGAGCGGCGGCGGTGGCAAGGGCCAGCCGCGCTCGGATGTCGAGGTGCGCGCCCAGGAACCTACCTGTAATTTATTTACTTACACTTTGCGACGTTGTTTATAATGGTTTTATTTTTCGCATTTTTTTAGATATTAGTGCAATTTCAATTCGAAGTAATTCGCACAATTTGTAATCAAGCATTCCGGAAGGGCTGCTTTCTGTGCGCTGGGAACCATGAAAACGGGGTCGTGCTCCATGAGTGTCTCGCCCCGTTGTTGTGTTGAACTTGGTCCTAAACGGCCATGCCTCTGCCTTTTATGATATTTGCGGATGCATTAAATATAACGACGAGCGCGTTTTGTATTTTAATTTCGAATTTGTACGGGATAATATTCGCTGTGGATAAAGCTCGAATGCCAAACCCAAATGTTTTGACATCCCGTACTTACTTATTTTGCCTTTATCATCGATTCCATGTTTTTGTAATAATTTACTATCGCAGTCTTTTGCATCCTTGCCGCGCTTCCCCGTGCGAGCAAGTCTCTGCTCAAAATGAATCGACTCGCTATTTATCGGTCGTCAGCCTCAGCCCCGCTGATACAATCACCTCGTCCGCCGTTTATCTTTGTTCTCCCGCATCCGCCCTTGTTTCGAATTCAATCGCAGTCGCTGTCGTCGCTCGATTCAGTTTTTGTTCGTTGTTTTTGGCGGCGCCGCCCCTTATGTTGAAAAACTATTTTTGCCCAATACAAACTACAAAGTGCTGCACATGACATGGTTTCAGGTCCTGAGCTCTGCAACAAGGTAACGGCATTTCAACAAGGTTTAGAGATTTTTTTGAACTTTTAGAGGTTGAGGGCTACGTTATTTTGCTAAAATCTGTGTGTGTGTGTGTGTGTGTGTGTGTGTGTGTGTGTGTGTGTGTGTTTGAAAAATAAGTCGTATCACAACAATGGGCCTCTTTTGGGCATTTCAATGATTACAAAAATTCAGAGTGAGAGACACATGGTGTGTGTACATGGTTACAAAAATGTATACAACGCCGGTAACAACTACGGGCTACTCGTTGCTATTAACAGCGATGGTATTGTTGCTGCGACTTCTGTTTTTGGTTTTCCGCCTTCTCGGATGGGCATAATTGCTGCCGTTGACGGGGGGCGGCTCTGTGGTTGTCGGGCAGGCGGTGGCGGCGTTTGCGTTTGGTGCAGCTAAGCTCCAGCTCGAGGCGGCTACGGAGGAGCTGACAGCGAAATGGAAGGGGCGGCAGGCGAAGGCGGTGGCGGCGGCCGAGGCGCGCGCGGAGGAGCGACTCAGCGACGCGGTCCGAGCGGGTCGCGAGGCGCGGGAGGCCGCCGCCGCCGCAACCGCCTCACTGCAGCAAAGCAAGGCCGAGATGGAGCGACTTCGCGCGGATCGAAAGTCGCTTCAAGAGCGGTTGGATCGGTGGCGGAAGTGAGTCTCGCCCTCTTTCGTAATTTGTATTTATGATATCTGATGTACTACTATGATATCATGTCTATAAAGTATATTAGAATCGATCCGTCTGTCTGTCCCATACATATCTAAACCCTTATTTTTTAGTTACAAGTATGTCCGTCCCATATATAGCAACACCTCGATGGTACGCGGACCAACGAATTTGATCTCATGGGTTGGAACAAACATGTGCTGGATGAATTGTATAAACTTGTTTGGCTTTGGGTATTGAGCGATCACTTTCATAGCAATCAGCGTATTGGTACGGGTACTGGTACGGGAGAAATACTCGGTTTTAAGCATCTCGAATTGCTGCGATAGGTGATATATGCTGGTCTGTATCATAGCACTAGTTATTCTAAACAGTTGTTTCAATGAAGATTAAACGGAGAAGGACCAAAAGCAGACAGGCATTCCGGTACAGCCACGGGCTACTTCGTAATCCGCATTTACTACGGGCAATAATTGTTTTAGGGTGGTGCTTATCAAAAATTGCATTGAATTTTTTGAACAACTCAGGGTGGAAATGAAAGCGCCAGTGCAGCCGTGTTTTTCCTGCATCCAAGTAGGAAACCCTCGAAACCCTAATGGAACCCCCAAAAATTATTCGTTTTCATTTCTCGATGAACATTATTAGAAAAAAATGTAATCACGTATCAAAACTGACAGTGTAAGCAAAATAATTATTGTCAGTGTGTTTTGGAAAAAGAAAAAATCGCATGTACGTATTCGCGATACTGTTCCCTGCCCTAATTGTAAATACGGCAGATATTAATTCCGCCGCTTTGACCGAAGTTGGTGGCTGAATGCCTGTCGACTCGATGTCCGCCCGGCCCCAGGGAGAAGGAGGCCACGCAAACTGCCAATGCCGACCTCGGCGCTCGTGCAGAGGAGGCGCACAAGACAGAGCGGGCGGCGGCGAAGGAGGCGACCAAACAGGGGAAGCGGGCGGAGAAGGCAGAGGAGGAGTGCCGCAGGTGACGGTTGGCCATCGGAAAACAATCGAATCTGTTACGACCGAATCATCATCGATTCGCTGAAATTGTTTTAATTACCAATGAAAATATTTATTCAATTCAATTGGCACTTTCTGCGGATTCAGTTTCAGTATGTGTAATGATTTTTTCCCAATTTGCATTTTCAAAGCGTATGATGTGTGGTTTGACCTGCGCTGCCGTAGCACATCGATGTAGTATTAGCTATAAATGACTGGGCATGATTTGTATATACATAGTTCTGGGTGGCTTTAGCTCATTTACTTTGGCTGATCATTTCAACTGAATTGAATTTAAATGTATGAAACTGTATGGCCTTTTTGGGTTTTTGATGTTAAGCCGCCTTGTATAATCACGGCGTCGCTCCTCCTGGCGAGTAGCAATACCGAGCGGACCAGGCAGGGCTGGGAAATTCGGTTCCGACGCCGTTATCAATCCTTGTCGGCGGAAGGGGTCAAAATGTCGCGCGACAGTCGGAGTTGTAGGGGTTTTTGAACAGTAGTTTATTTTTTGGTTTCGGTTTTCTTATACTGTACTTTGGGCCGTGTATGTACAGGCTGGAAGGCGAGGTTGCGGGGCTTCGGCGCGACCTTGAGCGCGAGCAGCGCAACGTGGAGGTGGAGAGCGAGCGGTCAGCCGCTGCCGCTGTAGCAGCAGCTGAAGCACAAAAAGCGGCGTTGTCGGCACAGCGAACAGAGATGTTGGGCGGTGAAGCGGGCCGACTGGACAGCGCGGTGGCGGCGGTGATGGCGGCGCAGCGCGACATTAACGACTTTTGTAAAGTGGAATGGAGTGACGTCAGCGTCGCTGTTGGCGAGGCGATGAAGGCAAGTTTTGTATCGAAAGAACGACCGACGTGTCTGTTGCGCCTCCTTTTCCTTTTCAACCTTTCGAAAGCTCTGCTGTCGAAATTCGAAACCCAATTCTACCGACCCCGATTGAACAATACATACCACGGATGCCGGCTTTCGACTCCAATCCTGTATAACTAACGAGTTTAAATCGAAGCAGATATAGGTAGAAGAGCAGTAGTTGGGATATCCAAGAGTCAGAACTAACCGCCAACTGAACGAGGGGATTTGCCCAACTCCTGTTGTGACGATTCATAAAAGCTGAGGTCGTGTTTGTTTATACAATATGTTTCGATTTAGTTTTGCGAATGTTATAACCGCGAACTTGCGGTTTATCGCAAGCGGGCGACTTGTGTGGTTGCTATCTATTTGAACTCGAGTTCAAACTGTTTTATGTCTATTAAAAATAGCTACGGTGGGTGAGCGGCCGGATTTAGATAAATGTCACCACTGCGATCTAAGCGCTGAATATGTATGCGTTCATTCTACGCACGGTAGTCTGCCCTTTCTTCGTCGCTCTACTTGTGGCTTGTGTGTGCCGACTGCCTCGCGCCTGTGCTCTGTTACCTTGCATGTCAATAGCATTGATTATGGTAAGCTTGACTGCCGGTTTGGGTGGCCAGATTCGACACCTCGTCCAACCCGCCGCCGACACCCCTGTTGGTACATCCGATAGATACAGCTCACTGAACGAACTCGCGGCGACAGCTTTTACACACCGCGTGAAAAGCATTTTTTTTTTGGTCTGTGGATTTGACGATGTGATTCAAGTCGGCGTGCGGTGTCTATTCGGAAGGTGAGCAATTCGATGTGTAGCTCGTCCAGTATTCATGGTGTCGATGGTATTATTAATAGCGCGTTATGTATGGGAGCAGTTTTGTGCAGCACCGCGTCTTTCGGCGATTCTGAATTTGTGTTTTCTTTTTAAGTGCGGATGAGTTTTTTGTTGTTGATTGCACCCTGGCTGAGCGTGAACGCGGCTGCGGCCTGTGGGTTATCACAGGAGGCGTCGGCGATGTTGGAAGAGGCAGCCGCAGCGCAAGCAGACGGCAAATCCGCGTTTTCAGCTGAACTAGCAACCGCACGACGCGCGGCGGCAGACCTTCGGCAGGAGATTGAGCGAGAGACTGCGGATCTTCGGGGCCGACTGGAGCAAGAGCTGCTGGTGAGATAATCCATAGACGCCGCGCGGCTTTGATTTGCTCACTCGCTATTGCATATAATATATTTATTTCCAATCGCGAAGAATATGGCGTATTATTCATTTTAAGTGCTGCGCAAGGAAATTGCAATTCTGTGTCATCTGCGTGCTGCAATTAAATGATTTCTCAATGAAATCAACTTATTCGATGAAAACCAGCTTTAACACACTAATCAGGAGAAAGCTAAGTAAATTATAAAATACCCACGATCCCGCGGAATTACATTGCCATTGGAATATATATATTTCGGAGGTTTTCGCGACTTTTTTATATTTGTGTTCGCATCATCTTTGAAATGTTATTTTCGGTTGTTTTCGTATAAACTCTTATTGGTGTTTCAATAATTGAGCGATATTTCGAATTACAAGTTTTTTACCAAGTAACAAGGATTAATCGGTTTTGCTCCCTCGCAGGCGGTTCGAAAGCCAGGTGGGAAAGACCCGCGCATTATCGTGCATGAGCTGGAAGAGTTGCGGCGCGAGCACGACGCGACAAAAGCGGCACTGGAGTCGGGGGCCAAAGAACTCGAGCGGGCACGCGCGGACGCTGCTGAGCTACAAGGGGCACTCGACGGGGAGCGCGCGGCACGAGCAACCACGGCAGCCGAGAAGGCGACGGTGGAGGCCGAGCTTGCGAAAGCGACAAATAGTATCGCTGAGCTCCAGTCCACGTTGGCTCAGAAACGTGCAGAGCTGGAAAAAGCAGGCGAGCAGCGTAAGGAGGTCGATGAGGTAGGACTTTGTTTTCGGCGAGAATCTGTAGTACTGGTATTTGTATATTTTTCTGGATTTGCCGATGATTGACTACCGACTAAACAATGGGGAGTTTTATTTCGCCGTGCTTTGTTTATATTGGAACAGGCGATTAAAGCGGAGAGAACGGCGCATGATACGACGCACGGAGAGCTGGCGACGATGAAACGTCGGTTACAGGAGCAGCTGGGAGTGACGTCGGATAAGGCGGTCGCGGTGGCCAAGCTGGAGGGGCAGGTGGACAGCCTACGTGGCAAGTTACGGTCGACAGAAGAGGAGTCAAGAAAGTTAGCGGCCGAGTCGGCTACCGCAACGTTGAAAGCGTTGCGGTCTCTCCGTCGGAAGTACTTTGATATCGTCGACGCACCCGTGCCCCCCGGTGCGAAGGGCGGGCAAGGTAGCGGCGCTAGGCACCTCAATCGGCGCAATTCGACCGCCGCGGCGGGATCGGGCCCTGTTGCGACGGTGGAAGCGGGAAAGGCCGCACTGGACGCTCGCGGTATTCTCCTCCCGAGTGGCCTGGACCGTGACAAGGAACTCGACGGGGGGTGGCTCGCAATGAAGCTCACCGCGCGGGGAGTCGACCCGGCGGGGCGCGACTGGGTAAAACGGGTGGAGGCGGAGTGGGCAGCGGGGCTCGACGCTGGTGGGTATTCCCCTGAAAACAGCTTTTGTTTTCGTGCGCGAATGATTCTGCGAAGTGTGCAAAATATTGTTAGTTTATAGGTAAACTATTATTTTTGAAATACAATAAACATTGTAATGACGATATATAGCGGAGCTTGTGCGTTTACTCTTCGGCGTCGCTTAATTTTTCATTGGTTGTTAGGTGACGGCGAGGAACTATTGGACGACAGTAGTCGAGAGACGGAGCCCGTGGAGCGCAGCAAGGCACGTGGCCGCCGCGTGGCGCGCGAGGTGCTGCGCCTGGAGGCGTGCCTGTTGTCGACGTTTCAGGAGGCACTGCGTGACGGCGGCCTACATAATCAGCAGCACCATCCGCCGAACAACACCAACCAGTTTTCGTCTCCGCCGTCACGGCAGCTGAGCCGGGCGACTTCAGCTAGTGCTGGACGGGCCAACAGCCGAGCCGGGGGGGCAGGTGCGTCTGTTTATCCAATATCCACCACTTCGAGTCGTGAGGTTTGGCGTCACGCAGCAAGTGTCTTAGGAATAACGCAGGATTTCGATTCACTACCTGTAGGAGCTCCTGGTTTGTAGGCACCAAATGCAATTATTTACTTCGTCCGAGAGCTGCTTATTCTTGTTTATCGAACCGGGATAAGTCATCTCTGCTGAGACGACGTATGGTTCATTGAGGTGTATTGTGAACAGTAGGCGCCTTTTTTTTCTGTCTTTGTGTGGGCCGTCATTTGTTGTATTCAGTCAATGCTGATGACAAGTATAGACCTCACATATTTCGCTTTGTCGATCGATGTAGGTGACGGCGGCGAGAAGGTCGTCGATGTCGGGCAGGACGTAGCGAGTATGTTGGAGCGGCGACTTCGCGGCGCCCGCGAGCGCGTCGAGCGGATACGTACAGAGGCCACGCACCACCACGAGCCGCATCATGCCTCCCCCGTCGACCACCATGACGACGACGAAGTTCATCAGGTAGTAGCGGCAGACGAGTTTGGTACCGGCGATTATGGCGAAGTACTCGCGGTGCTGGACGTGCTCGGTAGTCGCAGCTCGGCATCTCCCGCTGCCGCCGCCACCGATGATCACCATTCATCGCCCACCACTTCAGCGGCTACCGCTTCGAGCCCGGCGTATCAGGTGCGGGTACCGCAGCCCCCTTCTATGACCGGACCGTCCGCCTATCTGGATCATGGGAGCGTGCCGTCGGGTCGTCCGCACTCGGCGTCGCAGCAGCGTCGGATACAGTACGAGCGCGAGTTTAATTACGGAGGGGGCGGCGCGCCCGTATCTCCCTCAGGCGGGCGCCCGGAATGGCAAGACAGCTAGCAGTATTAGATGGACGCGTAACAATAAGCGAGCTGGGGCGTCTGTTCAACAGAAACCCCTTTCGAACCCGAGCGATACCCAAGAGTTAGTGCGATACCGCGCGACCGCGGGTGTGTTGACACTCGCCGTTGCTATTGATCCAATTTATTTTTACCTCCGCATCATCCATTATGTTGCCTGCTTTTGCCCATTTTGAGAGTCTTGCTGCCAGCTCTTATTACATTCATTGCTATCGCTGTGCCCCTATCACTACAAAACTACTACCCTGGCAAATCGATGCTCAGCTGGGCTCCGCTGCGAAATGAAACGCATTCTTATGCCAATACTATTCAGACACACAATCCAATGGCTTCGCGTGCACGACACAAGCTCCGATCACCACAAGCAGCCCACAATACAAACCTGCAATGACCAAGACGGGATAACATCCACAGTTTCCAAGCAAGGCACCAAATACTTGCTTGTTTGAGTAAGTACCAACTTATTAGTGATTAACACGGAATGGTTCGCTACGGATAAATGGAGTTGTGTTATGCATGCTCGATGTTAAAAGAGGCAGCAAGAAAGTATTGTTGTGGTCGCATTTTGTCATTGATATGCAAACAATCCAAGATGTCACTTCGAAGCCATGCTAACAGTGATAATGGGTGCGGCGGACTCTCGTTCTTTGAGCTCTAATAAAAGTTATGCCCGCATGAAGGATTTTGTCCGGCGGTCTACATATCTGCCACCTTCCGTCGATTCCCCGGGGATGCGTGTCGTGAGTTCACGCAGCGCCTTTCTGTGGTTCTTCATGGCATGGCACGCTAGGTTAACATACCTGTGATGCCTTGCAGGAGGGTGGTGTCTCTGTTGTTGCCTGCCTCCCTGCTCCGCGAGGTTAGGCTTCTTTGCCACCCCCTTTTTGGGGGGATTTATTGCTGGCGAACTCCCCCACTGCTTTCTTTGTAACACATGATTAACTTATCAATAAAATAATGGAAGTGGTGCCATCACCCAGGTCGACCATCGAAATTCAAGTTCCAGATAAAAATTAAATAAATGTTTTGATTACAAGGCTCCATACAAGTTAATATCTCATTTATCCAATTAACGCTACGTCGGCGAAGGCATCATCACTCGTGAGTGCCATCGACATCCACGATTCAGAGGCAACGGCCCCACCGACATCGCCTCTCGGAGACATGAACACCATCAACAGCAAAAATTCAAGAGATCAACATCCGTACAACTTGACTTGACCCCCCGGCTTATTATTATCACATTTTTTGAGGTGGCGATATATTGTCATGAGGAGGGAATATGACTAGGGCAGCCGCCCTTGAACCCTAATCATAAGACCTATAGTTTGATATGCCCAGGTGGGCCTTTATGTTGAGCACCCCGACAGTGGACCCGGTAAGTGTTGTTGTAAACAATTGCAATTTCCTAGGCGTCCTTGATTACCGCAAATGATGCCACGAAATGATGCAAAGGGGATGGGTGGGTTTTGGAGACCCCGCTTGTGAACAAGCAAGAAAGACCTGCGAGGCAACGACGGAAGGCCTTGGGTGCAGGGTCCGAGGACTCGGCTTGTAGCTCTGGGCGTTGAGACAGATCATCTGTCACATATGATGCCCGGGCTTGTGGCACGTGAAGCAAAGTTGCTCACCCATGTGGCGGTGTGGCGGTGTCTGTGGGCGTATGTGTCAGCGCCTTCACGATGGCATTGAATTTAAATCGTCGACCTCGTACGTGTACGCACGTGTCGAGTAGCCAGCTAAAAAGAAATCTCGCAAACTGTTGAGAACGGCACTCGTTGTCCATTGGCGAGTCGTACAGGGGTTTTAACCTTTGAATTGCGTGTTGGTAGCGAAAAGCGTCGTGCGAAAAGACGTCTCAAGTGTCGCAACGCGCAATCGACTAATCAGGAAATTGTTGTAAGTAACATCAGTTTCCGAGAGGCGAACTTGAGTAACGGAAACGATGCCACCAAATGATGCATCAAAGGGTGTGGATGGTTTTTGGAGACCAGCTCATGACCAGGCAAGCAAGATACCTTCACGGCGGAGACGGAAGGCCTTAGTAGGCACATGTCTAGTGCATCTCGCAAGTCAATATAATAATAATGCGCCACTGTGTTGTGCCCGTAAGAGCGGCGTTGGCGTAACATCCGCCAACCGACCGCGCTAGAAACAAGTGCATGCGAACTTTGGTATGTCATCCCCCCCATCCCATCCTCCCTCCCATGAAAGACAAGCCGCCCCCGTTTCAATGCAGCCGCAACAATTGAATGCGTTGTTACGATTAAGATCGTTGACACGCACACATGTGCCAATACTTCGTATCACGGTTGGCAGTTGTTGGTGCAGTTGTTGGTTCAATGGAATGATGCGGCATCAAGAATAACGGTCACACACACACACACACACACACACACACACACACACACACACACACATTCTCTCTCCCACGCACATACACACGTTCTTTAAAACACATTTCTATCTCTCTCTCTCACGAACACATTTCTCTCTCTCTCTATCTCTCATTTCTCTCTCTCTCTGTCTCTCTCTCTCTCTCTCTCCTCTTTCAAACATATTTCTCTCTCTCTCTCTCTCTCTCTCACACACACACACACACACACACACACAAGAATATAATTGCAAGAAGGTGTAAAACAAGAAATGCGATAAGCCACACATTACAAATGGAATTTGAATAATATTGTGTAACCGTTGCAGATACGCCCGCGATAGCTGTCGCATCATAGTAAGCCACGCTGCAGGACCCCAAACCCCCTGAACACCTGGTCACGCGACCTGTCCTCCCCCTCCCTCCCCCCCTCCCTCCCTGCCTCCCTTCTTCTAGCTCAGCGCGCTGCCCGCCGGCCACCACCGCCGCCGCCGCCCGCCGCACCTTCCGGCGGCGGTGCCAAACTCCCGAGCACATTCATCACCTGCAGCCGCGAGTCAACACCGATTCATCAATTTCATTGCCTATCTACCATATCACAGACATAATGACAGCATTGTTATAAATCAAATGGCTCATTGCCCCCCCACTCCATAGAAAACATTTCTTTCTTTACATTATAATACACCCCTCCCTGCGCCTGAAGAAAGTGTCAGCATGCTCCCATGATAAACCCGTATTCCCTGATTAGCACCCGAATCTGTTGAGCCCGCACAACCCATCATTTCCCACAACCGGAATGGAGAATAAAGAGACAGGGATAACAACGAAGCGCTTCACAGCGCTCCCCTAATCCTCCCTCCCCCTCCCTCCACAGCGCCCCAGTCGCCCGATAATAAAAAGTCAGTTCATATAACCCTCGAACCTCACAAACAACCAAACAACTCTCAGCCATGAAAACTCAAAAAGCAAATAGTACCTCGTAAAAACCTTAACACTCCAAAACAATTCCCGAAAACGGCTCACCCCGCCCCCAAAAACAGTCACCCGAGCATCTTGTCATGATCTCATCTGAACCCGTGAGACCCGAAACCCTCACAAACCCCCGTCAACCCTAACCGACCTCCCCTGTTACGGAGCCTCAATCTTAGCAGCTTTGAAGCTGCTCAGCAGCCGGCTGAGACGGACATGTTTTAGTTGAACATCAATTTCGCTTCTAGCTAGGAAGGCAGACGCGCGAAAGGACGCGGTCGGCGCACCAGCATCCCGCCGAACACGAGCATCATCCAGTTCCGCTCTAGAAACGACTTTGGCTCCTCCTTCTTCTTCGGCCGCGGCTGCCCGTCCTCCCCCAGCTCCTCCTCTGCACCCAGAATGCACCACACATATGATTGGCAGCAGCGGAAGACGGCGAGGGAATTCAAATACCAAGTACTACCAGCCCTCTCATATACACACAAAGGCACACACACACACACACACACACATACACACACACGTCCGAATGCACGCGAAAGGACATACATATGCAAAGACACGCACATGCGCATGCAAAAACTTGCATGTGAAACACAAATTTACGCACACGCACCCACGCGAACAATAAATCATAAAACGTACTACACATACAGTCACAATCGCGTGAACAAAGATATGCAGCAGCACACAGCCCCATCGACACACACAAACACACACACTCACACTCACACACACATATACACAAACAGCACACGCCCAAACTTACACACACACACACACACACACACACACACACATGCACACACACACAAACACACACGCAAATACACACCACAGACATATACACACACAACAGCACACACACAGACCCCCCCCCCCCCCAAACACACACACACACATACCTGCGGCCGCTTCCAGGTCGTATAGCTTTTCGGATGGCGAGGCGTCGCCGCGCAGTTTTGGCTTGGGCGCGTCAATCACGGGTGCGGCGGCTGCTTTGCGGACAGTCACGTCCGCCACGGATGCAAAGTCCCACGATACCGGCAGCTCCGCTAGCAGCCCCGGCCGGCACGCCAACCTGGCACCCAGGCCCCCAACCAATGAGTTGATATCCCACTTAGTATGCCGGCAACACCGCAATCTCCCTAATCCTCTCCCTCTCCATCCTCTTCTCCCCTCCCCCAGACCAATAATGGCATGCCACAAAATTGCACCCACATATTGCAGGCTGTGCAGCTGCAATGAGACTGAAGCAGGGTGAAAGAGAAAGAGGGAGGTGGATTCAATTTTCCCCTTTTTTCAGGAAAGGGGGGGGGGGGGGGGGGGGGGGTTTAAGCTACTCGGCATGCCTACGTCAGATGCGAAAAGGACAAGTTTATGAAAGTAATAAATGTTTGCCCTCTCCTCACCGCCCCATACAAATTCGCTTGCAGCCAGGTTGACTTCTTCATAGTGCGTATCTATGTGTGTATGTGTGCATGCGTTTTCGAATTGCAAAACCCTTACCTCCCGCACATACACACCATACAACAAAACTATCAGATGTTACGTATAAAATAGGGTAGGTTGGGTAGGTTGCATTATATGTTTGCACATTGATGCTAAGCTATCGTTTAGAGTTGATAAGGGAAAGGATGTGACGGGTCGGGGAGCGGAAGTAGATGCGGGTGTGAAGGGCATCGCACCCGAAACTTGTCGCATAATCCACTGAAAAGATGCGCTCCTTGCTATCCACATGCACAATTAGGCTTTCCTGCATGAGCAGGTGAGAGGGCCCTCAGAGACGTGAAAGTTGGGGAGGCAGAGGTTGGATGCGGATGGAGAGCAAAGATGGGGAAGCTGGTCTATGTGTCATATGTGTGGTAGGGTGGGAGGCATGGGTGGAATAGGTGTGTGTGTGTGTGTGTGTGTGTGTGTGTGTGTGTGTGTGTGTGTGTGTGTGTGTGTGTGTGTGTATGTGTGTGTGTGTGTGCGTAAATGTCTCTACTGCGGGTATTGACGCGCGAATATGTGTGCACCTGGGAGTATGTGGACGTGCCTGCATGTCTGAAGGCGTTTGTTATGTGTGGTATAGCGCAATGGGCGGGATTGACTCTGTGATGTGCGCGCGTATGCTTTTGCACGGATTTTCGTGTGTGTGTGTGTGTGTGTGTGTGTGTGTGTGTGTGTGTGCGGGTATGTGATTGTGTATTTATAAAACGTGTGAGAACGGGAATTGAATGCATGTGTGACAGTGACACCTGCTCAAGCTCACATCTGCTCACGTGCATTTTCTCCCGCTAAAGGGGGAGGGGGGGTAATTTGTGCTTGTGCCTAAAGCTATGACGTGTGCGTGTGTGTGTGTGTGTGTGTGTGTGTGTGTGTGTGTGTGTATGTGTGTGTGTGTGTGCGGGC